>JAJHPC010000020.1:4422500-4712500 GCA_024447665.1 Juncus inflexus | reverse complement strand
TATAATATTGTAATATACTATTTTAACTGTTGCACTTCAAATCCTAAAACGGATTAGGGCTATAACAAAAATGGCATCAGAGCAATAAGATTCTCGGAACATAAATTTGTACTTAGTTTGTCGAGTCTAAAATTGTTTTAATCATCATTTTGGTCAGGAAAATGATTCTAAATGGTTCTAATAACTCTACTGATTCAAACGGTTCAACTGGTGGAGCAACAGCAGTCACGTCAATTGTGCCTTCCGCAAATGAATATCTTGCAGTAATGAGGACTCTAATTTAGCAAGACACGAAATAGCAATCCATCTTCCAAGGAAGGGCGAGAAAATGCTCAAGATCTCCTCCTGTCCTTCTTGAGTACGAAACCAAACTCTTTTTCAGGTTTGTCTAACTCCGATGATACGTACGCATGGCTGCAACACGTGCACAAGAGGTTGGATGCGATGAAGTGCCTAGAGGAGGATATGATGCGGTTGCGTACGCATTTGCTTTCTGGGAAAGCGGATTCGTGGTGTAATTTACAAACGACGGGTTACGAAGAGAAATATCCAGACGAGCCTATACCATGGAAATAGTTCGAGGATGAATTCTTCAAACATCACTTTCCACACAACCTTCGGCGGAACTGTCCATTTTTTTCATTTTTGTTGATCCCGGCCATTTGACAGTCCTAAACATGCTTAATTGGACAAAAAAGGCAGTTCCACCAAAGCCTCTGGCGAAACCGCCTTTTTTATATTTGTTTACCTCTAAACAGTCATGAAAATTTTGCAAAAAAAAAAAACCTCTGTTCCGCCAAAGGTGGGGGTGGAATAGTAAACAGTAACTTTTTTTTTTTGCTAGTTCTTCCTGCATTAAGCATATCATACCGGCCATTTGGTTCTAGTTAGAATTTTAAGAAAGTAAGAAGGCAATCTAAAAGCATTAATCAGAAGAAATGGGTTTAGTCTAATTTAATCAAATATTTTCATGATGTTTTTTTTTATTGAAAAATATAAAGAACTAGTGGTGAGATTATACAGAGGAGGCAAATATGTATCAATTTTGATAATGCAATTGGTGTTCTGAACTTTGGAATATCTATATGATTTGTTATATCTTATATATTGCAATTGGTCTTATATATCTCGTATATTGCAATTGGTGGGTTGAACTTTGGAGTATCTATATCTTATATGATATGGTTAATGTGGAAAAAACTACCAAAAAAAAAATTCATAGATATATTGCAATTGGCCTTATATATCTTGTATATTGCAATTGGTCGGTTGAACTTTGGAGATTCTATATCTTATATGATATGGATAATGTGGAAAAACCTACCCAAAATTCATAGTTGTTTTGAGGCAAAAACCAGAATCTTTGTCGTCTAGTTAAATGTGTTCAAGACTGTCAAACAGTCAGGATCAACAAAAATGAAAAGATGGACAGTTCCGTCAGTCTTTGGCGAAACCACTACAGATCCATCAAAATCTCTAGCAAAAGTACTAAATAATTATTTTCAAATCAGTGCTATCTATTGAATTATTTTCCAAAAAAAGTGCTATTTTAAATAAATGTCTTCTAAACAAACACGCTACATCATATATAATACAAGTTTCAATCAAAACAAAATCAACATTAAGCTAAATTCAACCATTTTTATCTAATAATTTGACTTTCAAAAAAAGAATGAATACCTGACAATACTAAACTAAATTAGTAATATGAATACTTCACCAAAATACTAATAATAGCGACTAAAACAATGACAAACATAAACTCAGGTTTTTACTTATAAACCAATCAAACATCACAAACTTAACAACATCCCTTTCCAAACAACATTTTACTTAAAAATGCCAAGACTCTTTGAAACCCGAGTTCTAGCACAACACACCAAACCATACCATACCATCCGACAAAAACACCACTTACTAATATTACACTTAAAAATGAAAAAAAGCAATCGTTCAAATGCAAATGAAAAACACTCATGGCTGTACAAAAGACTACACAATAACTAACAAAATAATATTTTTTTGCCATGATACAAACCCACCTTTATAGACTCCATGCTAAAGTGATGCAACTCCCCCCCCCAAAAAAAAAAAAAATAAACCCCAAAATGAGATGAATGCAAATGCCGACTGGAGGCCTCCATTTAGTAGGATGACCGACCGAACTGGAGACTGGACTGACAGGACCTGACCATGACATGACGCCCGACTGGAGACCTCCATTAATAGGAAATATTTATGGGCACACCACACCACCTTCCCCCCAATATAATGCCATCATCTACAAAAATCAGTACAATTCAATTTAACAAAAAGTTTTCACTCAATTCCCTATATCGGAGATAAATGCACTGTTAGTTATGTACCATACATTTAATTTTTTCAGTCATTTATAAAATAGAGCAAGTTGAGTTCCTAAATTTTAGGATCACGTTTAAATCGGTAATATGTTATCAAATTACCATTTTTCCCTTTAAAATCCCTTTAAATTGTTAAATAAATCCTTTGGAATTGTTAAAAATTATTAAAAAGACTATTAAAAAAAATTAAAAACTAAAATAAAAATTCTTTTAAAATGCTAAAGGGCAAACTGGTCATTTCAAACCAGACTAAAATAGTGAATACTTAGTTCCTAACTATATGTGTTAGTACCGTCGATATTTTTTTTCAAATGACCATTTTGCTCTTTACTCGTCAAAAAATTATTAAAAAGATTATCAAAAACAAAAATTTCTTCTACTAAACTCCCTCAAAAAAAGTTCTTTTAAAACTCCAAAGGACAAAATAACATTTCTTTTACCACATTACCTTCTTTTCAGAACTTGAAGTCGTAACTCCCAGGCACGACCTGATTCCCATCCCCACCAAACACAATCCCCCCATTACTCCCGCCCACATTCCCCTCCTCCATGCCGTCCTCCTCCTCGTCCTCCAGCCAATACGTCTCCAGAATCTTCACCGCCTTCTCGTAAATCTCAGTGTTATCGTGGCTTTGCAGGTGCTCGATCTTCTCCAAACCCTCCGCGTCGTCGATCAGCTGCGCGTACTGGTTCACGTCCCCGCTGAGACCCATGTTCTTGAAGGCCTCCCCGATTTTGAGAATGTTTTCCAGGCCTTCGAGACAGACGGTCACGATGCGGGGGTCCGGGCAGATGAGCAGGTCGCAGAGAGGTTTTATGCAGCCCTCCGTGACTAGAAACCTGTAGAGGGGGAAGGATTAGGGTTTGTGAGAAAGAATTCGTGAGAGTTAAAAAAAAAAGGAGTGGATGTTATAAACTAAGTGGGGGTGATTAAAAGAATGCAGGGAGTAAAAGTGTTTGAATGGTTAAAATAGAGAAAGATAAATTTTTTTAACTAAATGCTATACACAGTATGATAAAAAAATCCGAGGGCAAGCCGACAGGGTCTTGTGCGAAAATTATATATTTAATTAGCAATATTCAGTTGTAATATTTGCACCATAGATGCTGTCGAGCTTCCGTCGGGCATTTTGATCATGTTGTGTAGAATTTTTGTTCTCAAATTGAAGTGTGTTAATTTCTTTGTTTTAACAATGTGGTGTTACTGTTAGGGCTTGAAATAGAGTGAAAAGAATGAGTGTTTTAAATCAAGAAATGTAAACAGTTTAAATAATGTGGTGTTAGGGGGTTCTAGAGTGGGACAGAAGGTCAGACAATGGTTCTTGTCCATAAGATACAAAACCCTAATTAATCAGGAAGTTCAATTTGAGTTCAAACAAATTGAAGTAATAAAAATAAGAAAAAAATATACTTGATTTGATCTTGAGTGCCACCAGAAGTAGCATTAGAGATGGCCCAAGCGGCTTCTTTCTTTATATCAAACTCGGCTGACTGCAGAAGCATCACCAGCGGTCCTATTATTCCAGCATTTATTACCGCCTGTTTATCACACCATTAAAAAACATGATTAGTATAAAATATAAATTGACTCCAATTCAGATTTAATTGTTGTGAAAACATACCTGAATCTGATCCTTGTTGCCAGCAGTAATGTTGGAGATCGTCCAGCATGCTTCCTTTTTAATGCTCTTCTTGTGGTTGTTGGTAAGCAGGTTCAAAAGGCAAGGCAGAGCTCCATTTTCTATCACAAACTGTTCCATACAAAAACAAATAAATAAATTCAGACTACAAATCTACAACATTATCTACTTGGTAATAAATTCAAATATTGATAGAAAGAACAAGGTACCTGAGTCTGAAGATCATCACCAGTGACTATGTTCCCAACTGTACGAAGTGCTGGAATCAGAACCGAAGGAGAAGGATGCCTACACAAATAAAACAAAATCAGAACAAATTCAATAAACAAACAAGCAAAGGTAAATATATATCTAATAACCAACTGTACATGATTATCCTTGCACATATTCCGATGCATAACTTAACAATTAAACAAGAAAGGAGGAATTTTATGTTCACCCTTCCAAAACTTCAAAATATCATATTCACCCCTCCTCTAAAAACATAAACATCAAATTTACCTCCGAAAACAATATTTTTCGGACTTCAGAAGGGTAAATCCGACACTCCTACTCTTACAGGGGTAAATACGACATTTTGAACTTTTCGAATGGTAAATAAGAAATTCTCCCAACAAGATGATTAACAAATAACTGACATGAGGAGCTCGACGAGGCGAGGGCAGACGCCGGACTCGAGCACGGACTGGATCTTGTCGTTGGTGCCATCGGAAAGGTACGAGAGAGCCCAGCACGCGTCCGTCAGAACCTCCTCGTCGTTCGAGTGCACCAGCCTCTCCAGCGCCGGTAACGCCGGCTTAACCTGTTGGAAAAATAAGGAAAAAATTAGGGTTTAGGTTTTGTGAAGTTTACTAAGGGGGGAATTAAAAAGGATTGAGATTTAGTCCCCGTATTATTAATTTGGCATGCTTGGTTGGACCGTGTACTTTATGAAAATATGTTTGTTTAGTCCCTGAGTTTGAGATTAACTAATCATGTATGATTCCTTAAAGTATATGGATTATGGATCAAACATGTCAAATCATTAGTACAGGAACTATACAATCCTAATATAGGGACTAACGGTGCGTTTATACCATTTACATAATAGACTAATGTTCCTATAATTGCAATCCTATTAAGATAGGTAGGATAAATGTAATGTTAGTGTTAGTCCCTGTACTTTCGTTGGATTGCAATTTAGTCCCTGTACAATTAATTTGGTATGCTCGGTCCCTCTGTTTCATGAAAAACACACACGATCATTCCCTAAGTTAGGGACTAACCGTGCACAATTCTTTATAGTACAGGAACTAAATCGCAATCTTATTAAAGCACAGGGACTCCAGTGCAAGTATCCCATTTGAATTACTATTGTACCTGTTCAAAGGCAGGCTGGGGTTTGCCTCTGCAGAAATTAGACAGAGTCCAGGTGGCGTTTCTAAGCATAGACAATTTAGCACGCTCGTTCAGCTGAAGCAAAAGAGGGATCAGCGCTCCATGTCCAAGCACCAAATCCCTCAGTTTCGGCGAATCTCCCGCCACGTTTCCCAACGCCCACACCGCCTGTTAAAAGAAGAACAAATATAACAATTAATTAATGTAAAAACCCTAACCTTAATTGGAGATGGGTTTAATTAAACCCTAACCCTAGATTAAGTACCTGTTCGCGGACGTCTTCGCTTTGGGAGGCGAGAAGTTTGACGAAGATTGGAATCGCGCCGTGATCGACGACGACTTTCGTGTTTTCGGAGGTGCCTGATGCGATATTTGTCAGAGCCCACGCTGCTTCAAACTGCACAAAAAAAAATAATAAATGAATAAGATCAATAAAACAAAAATATACATGATTAAATGAGATGAAGTATAGGACCTGAAGTTGAGGGTAATCTTCTCTCGTGAGAAACTCGACGAAGCGAGGAACCACGCCAGCTGATATAACCTCTTCTATTGGAGGGCTTCTCTCTGTTTTTACAAAAAAAACAAATAATAAGTATCATAATTCATAACATATTATAATATGATACACAAGAAGAAAAAAGTTCCCATTTTAAGAAATGAAAATGAAATTATAGTTCGTGTACCAATGGAGAGAAGTTTCCGGAACTGAGTGGTGCACTCAAGTTGCCTGGCCTTATCGTCTGAATAAACTCCAGCCACCATGGCTGGCAAGCTATCGAGCTACATTTCATCAACATAATTTAGAATATATCAGAAACATGACAAAACAAAATAAAGGGTGATTTGCAAATATGAGAAAGAGAAAATGAAATATATTGATTGAAACCAAAGTGATTTGATCAATTAAGATTCTAAAACCTAGAAAAACACTCACTTTAGACAATCACTCAATATATAAATCTATCTAACACTAAATTAAAACTATTTATTCATTAAAATGATAATTTGACAAATCAAGAATCCAAAACCAGGAAGAAAAAAAAGACGCCAAACTAAGTGCATATGATATGAAACCCTTGATACTCAAATAATACAAACACTGAACAAAATAAGATCTTCATTAAGAAATTCTTTGCAAGGCTAGTACGAAAATCAGTTCTTATCATACTTAAAACCCTAGAAACTCACCAATATATAGGCCTACAGAAATAAACTAATCTACTTATTTGTGACGAATCAATTATGAACAAAACAAAACAAAAAACCTAATTTGTGACAAATCACAATTCCAAACCCTAATTTGAGATAAATCAGTGTAGGAAACCCTAAATCAAGATCAATTATAACTCGAAACCCTAACCACTCAAACAACAGACCCCAATAAATCACTTGAACTATACAAAACTAGTTCCAAACCAAAATTAAAACTCAAATCAGAAAACCGCTACTAACAAAACATATACCTTCTTATCAACAGTGGGATTGTAAAGCGAGTTCGCCGGCTGGTTCTGCATCCCCTCCCTGCGCTTCTTGAGAAGCGACTCCTCGCGGCGGGACTTCCGGATCTCGACCAAATTATCCTCCCGTCTTCGGCGCCCCTCGTCGGCGTCCACCGCCACCTTGTACCTGTTCCGGCGGATCTCCGCCCTATCGCTCGGCCTCAGCGACATCCTCTCGACGGATCTGAAACCCTAAAATTGATCAAACCCTAACCCTAGTAAAGGAAGCTTAGATTGAATAGATTGAGGAAAGAGATAGTAATAAGTGAAGTCGATATTTAAATGAGAGAGAGTAGAAAGAAAGAGGAGGATGAGATTTTTATACTGTACGAGACGGCAAGAAAGTAGAAACCCTAACAAATTAAAAAGAATGTATTATTATTTTAAAATGAGGATCGCGGAAATTTGAAATTGAAATCTGGGGGGTTGTTTTGTTTGATAGGCCAAACTTGATACCCATATATGTACCCGATGAATCAAATGGTCGAATATAAAAGTGGTTTGTTGTTGTATAAATCTTAAATTTTGTTAGTTTCTGTATGGAGTTGTACAAATCTTAAATTTTGTTAGTTTTTGTACGGGTCTTGCTACAGTGATACATATTTGCCCTCCCACTTAATTCTATATGAGGTCATTTAGCACTTTTATTCACTGTACGTGGGTCTCATTTACCACTAAAATTAATTTTTCTTTTCTGATGTGGGCCCCACTTACCGCTACAGTCCAAAATTGCTAATTGCATCATGGTAAGTGGGGAGCAATTATGATACTTGAAAGTTAATAAGATTGGACTATATTTGATCTTTGTTCAATGAGAAAGATAGATTTTCTGTATTTTGCTTCTTTTTTTCTCTTCTTCAAATTTCCTACATTAATCTCTTTAAATTTTGTTGTGTCTTATTACTATTAAATATGACGGATTGAGTCCTTAAATTTTTCATAGCCTGAGCTGTGTGCTCATTTTATATTAAATGAAAAGTTTGGTCAATTTTCCTTTAATCTTAAACTCAACCCAAAAGCTGGGTTTGCAAACATTTCTTTATATAGTCTATTTTCATTAAACTAGCTGTCAATAGAGGTTCATTTTTTCTATTTCTTTCTATTTTCTTAAACTACTCATGCAAGGTGGTAGCTTTTATGATGATGCGGGGAGTTTACTGAAATTTCTCATTTGGCCACTCATTTTCTTTGTCTTCAAAACATTTTTTTCCCCCAAGCTCTTTTAATTTTTATGAAAACTTAAGGTATAAAGCTTTTAATATTCTTGAGTTATATTAAAATGAAAAACTCTAATTTGATATATATTTGCCCCCCCACTTACCATGATGCAGTCAGCAATTTTGAACTGTAGTGATAAATGGGGCCACATAAAAAGAAAAAAATGATTTTAGTGGTAAGTGGGATCCACATGCAGTGAATAACAGTGAATAAAAATGGTAAGTGAGTCCCACATAGAGTTAAGTGGGGGACAAATATGTGTCACTGTAGTAAGTCCATATTAAGATTGTTTCACGAGATATGAAATTGATAGAGTTTGAAGTGATAGTGATGATTAAGTTTATAGAAGTTATGTTGAGAGATTGAAGTTTTAGTAACATTTATTTTTTAATCGGTATAAATCTATAAATGCTCTAAACACCATGAAAAATCATGGAAAAATATTCTTTAGATAGAGCATGAGGCAAGGATTAAATTTTATATAAATCATGTTATGAAATTTTGATGTTTAAATATTTTATTTCTTTATTTCATTAATTGTAATTTTCGAATCTAGATTTTCATACTGGTACACTATTGAGCCACATATGATTAGACGAGACACAAGGCATTTTCTATGCTCTTGGTTCATCTGAACCAGCCACTAGGAACCTCAAGGAAAGTCCTGGCTCACCGCCTAGTTCATTTTGAAAAATTCATGTTTCCTTTTCATTTTCTCCTTTCGTAGTTTGTGAGAGAACATGGGTCTTGGTCAGCCTCTTTCTATAAAAAAGCCTTGTTTTTCATTTAATATACACCGTATTAAACTCGCATTTAATTTACCTACTTAGTTCGAATATTTAAGCGTAAACCACGTGCTGTTATGAAATTTCCATGGTCATACTCATGCCTCACCTCTTCATATATTTCCTCGATATACGGCATGATATTTAATTATTTATGTGATGTTCAATTTAATAAAATAAATAAAATATAATCTGATTTGTGGGCCCAGTTTGTCATTGTCATAGGAAGAAAAACAGTATATATCGGTCGGACATAGTTCAGTCCAGTCTTTAGTAGTTCCTTTTTCGATTTTCAAATCAGTATATCTTTCTCATTATAAATCGGTTTTTAACGTTCTATATGTTGTCGGAATTGTCGTCACGCCTAGTTTATGAATGTATAATTTTTTTGTCAGTTTATGTCTCCTTGATGGGTTGAAAATGCCGATTTATGTTGTCTGTTATCTCAAAACAGTTTTGAGGAAACTAATTTTTATGATATTGGGAAGGCCACATCTCTCACTCATACGGAGTCGGTTTACCGCGCTCTTGGTGTCGTTGAAATCGTTATGATTCTTAGTATCTGGATGTCTAATTAATTTCTCTGTTTGGTCCTTTCTGTTAAATTTTTTTTTTATTGTCGGTAAGTATTTTCTGGAAGGGAAATTGGAAATCACGCGGGGGGATACTGTAGCGACCCTGTAGCGACGGATTGAAATTATATACTATTTTCTCGCGTTTCTATACACGCTATATACCGTTTTCATTTTTTTAAATATATATTGTTTACCGAATGAATTTTTATATACTGTTTGTTTTCAATTTATATGTTTGTATATATTGTTTTCATTTTTTTTAAATATATATTGTTTTATCGATGAATTTTTATATACTGTTTGTTTTCGGTTCATATGTTTATATATACTGTTTTCAGTTTTTTTATAATGTCGCTACAGGATCGCTACAGTACTGACGTGCAATATCAGTTCTCTTTCTGGAATATAATAGAGTTTTTTTTGCTTGATTTTTATTCTCTTTCAGATTAATCCCGTTAGACGCAGGATTCAAACTCCTCACTTATAGAATGGTGGGATTAGTACCTTGCTACTAGGCTATCTTAGTGGTGGCAATAGAGTTTAGTTTTATGAAAAAGATTTGGTGCTCCCGTCATATCTACCTCTCATTGCCTCACACACTATGGGAGCCCAATTTAGGGAGTACGACCATATTTGAAACTATTTTTTAAGTACCTCTTAATGGCTTCAATTCAAATTAGCTCAAATATTCAACAAACCGAAATTATTGACTCCCACCCGACTCCCATCCATATCATCTTGCAATATTTTGATATCGCACGATACGTTCAGATTGGTATGTGTTTTGTTCTGACATGTATGGATTTGTACCATACTAATATGTGTTTTGTTTAGACTGGTATGAGTTTGTCAACATTTCATATATAATGACTAGGAATGTGTTTGTTCAAATTTGGTATGAACTTCTATTCATCTGAAATGTGTTTTGCTTAAACTTGTATGAGTTTATACCTTACTGGTATGTCTTTTCCTTTAACTGGTATGCGTTTGTCAAAATTTGATATATAATAACTAGTATGTGTTTGTTGAAATCTGGTATGGACTTATATTCATCTTATATGTGTTTTGCTTAGACTTTGTATGTGTGTAATAACTTATTTGTATGTGTTTTGCTTTCACTGGTATGGACATCTATTCATCTGTTTGTATGTGTTTATACCTTACTGGTATGTGTTATGCTTACGCTGCTTTGGACATATATTCATCTGAAATGTGTTTATTTAGATTTTGTATGTATTTATACCTTACTGGTATGTCTTTTGCTTCAACTGATATGCGTTTGTCAAAAATTTTGAAATATAAAGACTAGTATGTGTTTGTTGAAATCTGGTATAGATTTCTATTCATCTGATATGTGTTTATTTAGGTAAAAACCCAGAGGAAAAAAAAGCACAAAAAAAATCCGAAACATTATACTAAATTTTTTTTGAAACAGTAAAAAAAATACTAAAAACGAGCAGAAAAATAAAAAAAATACTAAAAACATGCCAAAAAAATTGCTAAAAATGCGCCGAAAAAAATAAAAAATTATAATAAAAACACGCCAAAAACTAAAAATTCAACTAAAAATGCGTCGAAAAAATTAAAAATTCTATTAACAACGCTTCGAAAAAATTAAATATTCTACTATAAACACGCCAAAAAATTCAAAAAATCTTTTGAAAACGTATCGAAAAAGTCACGGGCAGTGCGCGACCTGCGAGAAACTGGGGACATCTGTCCAGCTGAGCGCAGGTAACATAAAAAATTATAATAAAAACGCGCTGGAAAAAAATAAAAAATTCTATCTGCGCGCGACTCTGCGCGAAGCTGGACAGATGTCCATCCAGCTGAGAGCAGGAAACGTTAAAAAAACGTGTAAAAAAATTTACAAATTCTAATAAAAACGCTTCGAAAAAAATCAAAAATTCTATTAAAAATGCGCCGAAATAGTAGCATGCAGCGCCCGCGACCTTTCGCGAAGGATATCTGTCTAGCTGAGAGTATTCAATGTCAAAAAAATGCGAGAAATTGAAAATATCGCTAGAATTTAAAATCTTGAGAAATTGAATGGAAGCTATTGGGAGGTAGGAGAAAAAAATATATGAATGTGAGGTAATTTAGGAGTTTCTAATAATATTACAAATATGGGAGTTGATATGAGATAGTAAAATAAGAGTTCAAAATAATTTTCTAAATATCTCTCATTTAGCTGTCACGTGACGCGTTATAGTTGATCGGAAGATAGAGAGCACTAATTATGAGAGGTAAATAGTCGTTCCCTTAGTTTTAAGTTTTTTTTCGAAACTTTGAAAGGCTTGAACTTATTCATTTTAAATCCGATTTTAGTGTTTTTGATATCGATAGAATCGTTTTGAAGAGTTGTTTTAATGGATATGGATACGGATACAATATCTATTTTATGAGGCGGATAATAATACGAATACGGATATTATCTGTATCCAGATAATATTTCTATCCAAATATCCGTTTTTATAAAAATCAACGCGAATCCATATCCATTAAATATTAATTTTCTTTTCTTTCGCAATCATATTATTTTCCATCTTTCCTAATTTCCTTTTAATTCATCTTCTTGTATTTCTTTCCTTTTATTTGACAGTATAGTTTCCATCTTTTCTTATTCTTCTTCAATCACTACATTCAACTTAGACATGTTTTAACTCCTTCTCCATCTAACAAAATCCTAGCCGTCAAAGTTGTGATATTTTTGTTTTAGTATGATTATTATATTGAAGTAGTTATATATATATATATATATATATATATATATATATATATATATATATATATATATATAGTTTGATTATGTAGAACGATTATAATATCTAGTATAATTTCTTACTCAAAATTTTTCCTCTAAAATCTATATTTATATAGCAATCTAGCAAAGTCGAGTTTTGAAATAATATATCGGACTACATATTATAATATCTGTTTTATAAATCCAAAATGAGTCCGTATTCATATCTGTATCCGGGATATCCGAACCGTATCCATATCTGGATCTATCCGTATTCGTATCCGTATCCGAAAAAAAATATGAATACGGATATAGTAAGAGCACTATCCGAACCGCATCCGAACTGTTTACAACCCTAATGTAGGCCCATAAGAGTCCCAATTTCCAAATATCATGAATTATAATTCACATATTATTACTTCGAAAGCTACTAAAACATAATAATATAGCTCTTGAATCTCTAAAAAGGTCTAGAGTTAATAAACAAAATTTTCAAAATATATATCATATTCTTTTCAAATTCCACATTTTCTTCATACGGCATCAAAATGAATTCGCATGTAGTTCATAAATAAACTAATATTTATCTAATTTATAACTATTCAAAAATCATCTACCTCAAAAAAAAAGTATTCAAAAATTATGTATACCATTTGAAACAAAACAATGTCAAACCGAGTGAGAAATGACATAATTAGTCCAACTGACTACGTCTTAATAACAATTCAAAAAAATAAAAAGGAAAATTCAGTCACATGATACCGAAGCTAAACCCCAAACAAAAAGATGAGAATCTCCTCCCCACCTTGCTCCCACACGCTGCCACATCACCAAAAACAACCCATAATTTTACTCATTTCTCTATTTTCAAAATCGATAAAATTCCATAAATCAAAACAAAAATCCAAGCGGAAAAAAGTTTAACAAAACCTGTTTTCTAAAAGTAATTAAAACTTTCTCAAGGTTTCAAAATTAAATATTTCTTTCTTTTCACAACATAGGTATAATAATATACTATTATAGTTTATTAACAATATCACATAGAGGAATTTTGACATAGCTTCAACTGAAGTGTGAGAATGCCCAAGAGACGCGATCGCCTGACATCTTATAGTCTAGCGGCTCGGGAAGCGCAAATCCCTCTAATAAAGGCTTGATGTCCCGGATCCATCGCGTCCTCACCAAACATATTCTGAAGTTTTGGCACTACATCTAGCACTTCTATTCCATCAAAAAACCTTATGGTGGAATGCCACGCCACAATCAATAAGTCTGTATTCATAACAGACATATTCCACATATCACAATTCCATAAATTGCGTGACATTCCCACAAAATCCATCTTTAAAAAATATTTACATAATACGATATAATAGTATGCGGGCTAGGGGTGTAAACGGGGCGGATAATATCCGAATCCGAACCGTATCGTATCCGCAAAATATCCATATCCGAATAAAAATATCCCTATTCAACGGATACGAATACGGATATGAATAATTTATATGGATATAATTATATTAGTACATGTTATTATTTTTTAGCTATATGTTTATAATGAGAGTTTATGCTCATAAATTATGGCTTTTAAAGAATATTTTTCAAATCATTTGAGCAAAGTTTTGGGAATAGCCGATGAGACATGACCAGTCTTAATAAGTTAGGTCCAAAAGATTTCTCACTTAGTCGCTTTGTGACTAACCACTCTCTACATTTATCTTTGTTTTATATTTATGTTTTGGGGCTAGGCCAAGGTGATGAAGCGGCTAGAGTTGTCGGCCGAGAGGCGTAGGCGTGTGGTGAGACCGTTAGATGAGATCATGGATTTTATCTTCTACGACTCTTTCCAATAAGAATATATAGTCGTGAAGAGAAAAAAATCAATCCAATGCATGAAAAATGAGAATATAAAATTACTAAATATAGTGTGAATTTTATTAAAAGTTTGATACATCCAACCCCTGAATTAACGAGCTGTGAGCTTGTAGTTCTTGATTTTTTCCTTGGCAAGTAGACAAATTCACATTGGGTACATAGATTTTCAATTGCTATTTTGTTGGCCCACCTCAATGTTTTCGTGGGCTTGATGGACTTACAACTGAGCCGGCTCTCTCTTAGGATTAATTGATATGTAAAAAAAATTCCAACAAAATTAATAACACAAACTGGCATGCAAAAGAAAAATGAAAACATCTAAAATATAACTAATGCTTGTTTATCTTTTAATAAAAGTTCAATTAAACTCTCATCTCATCTAATGAAGACATTCAAGCATAAATATTGAACATTTTAGAAGAAAAAGGAAGCCATTTATCTGCTACCTTCTCAGTATGTCTTAATGTAGATGAAACCTTAAAAATTTTCAATTCTTATGTTGATGAAGCCTTCAGAAACTTGCACGAAGCCGTGGCTGCAAAATGAAAAGTAAATCTTATTTAAGTACTTATTAAAAATATTATAAAAAATCAGGAACCTACAAGATAAGGAAGACAAGATCAGTGAAATAAGAAAATTTCTTTCTTAAATTTTGAAGTTGATTTAAGATCTGATTTTTTAGTTCCTAGAATTATTGTTCAAATATTGAGCTTGGGCACTTGGATAGTATATTACAGAAATGAATTCAAGACAACAAATACTATAGGTCTGATTATTATAAAATAAAAAACAACAAATTAAAAAACAGAACACTTACAAGGATCGATGAAGGTTAACATGGCATGACCAAAAAAATTGCACGAATTTTTGTTCTTGGTTGCTTGATAATATTGATTGAAAACAACAGATGCGTGCAACTTGACATCATTCGATCCATAGCACAGCCCACCTTGTCTGATTAGCGCACAATGCGACTACGTCCACTCGAAGTTTATGATCAGGCAGGGTAGCATTCGCTACGCACCAAGAGGTTGCCTGTTTATTTTATGATTAATAAATTTGTGCAAATCTCATATGTATCAATTAGAATGAGAATTTTGCCCTTTCTTTATAAAATATTTCTCAATTAAAAACTTGAAGAAAATTAAATAATGGGATTACTATGTTCTTAAATGCTGGCGCGTCTCTTCCTTCTGCTCATTCTCAAACAAAACGAAAAAATGACATAATTAGCTAAATTCTAAGCTCAATTTGGTATTGTAATTTATTCAGAGACGATTGAAGGAAAAGACAGGTCACCTGAAGTAGTGAAAATGCATGAAATGAAGGCCAATGCAACAACAAATGCTAATCCTTTCACCGCAGCCATTTATCTTTTTTTTCTTTCGACTTTTTCCATGGTTTTTTTTAAATAATTTTTCTATGGTTTTGATACTTAATGATGCCTTATTGGAATGTAATTAAATATTAGATTGTGATCGAACAATGTTATATATTAAGACAAAGAGAGGGATCAATAGGGTTCAAGGCGTTAATCCGTGTTTTCGAGGCAATGTTGCAAATTTAACAATCTAATAAAAGAGATTTTCATAAACTTATTTTTGTTAGATTAAAACAAGAATAGTTCATGACATGAATTTGTGTATGGTATAAATTAAACAAACAATCTAGTATCTAAGAGGTTTTCATGCAGTATTATGTTCGATTAAAAACAAGAATTTGTTCATTACAAAAAATTGTGTTGGTAGCTATTTTTTCTCTTTTTGAAAAAGTGAATCAAGTCAGCTGCATTCAAGAAATAAGTTAACACCAAAATATTTGATCTATTCATAATCTCTAATTCGAAAACCTAATATCAAAATACAGTACCCGCTCCCAATCTTTTTTTTCCGAGAAGCCGATCAACCAGGATGCAGGGGTGAGGGGATTAAGGAAAATTTTACAAAAATTTCATAATTTTCTGAATATTTTCAAGAATCTACATTCCCTCGTTTAATCACAATAAAGTGAGAAAAAAAATTTACCTCCTACAAAAGTTCAGTTTTAACTCTGTATTAATCTAATATTTTTTTGACAAAAATATCCTTCTTTTTTCAATGTTTAGTTTATTTACTTCAAAATAATGAATATCTGTATAGAGGAAAAAAGAAACATAAAGAGCACCAAAGCATCTCATTTGCTAATCGTAATTGATATTGATATATTTTTATTATAGAGTTCAATTAAATTCTCCATACTGAAGGTCATTATTAAACACTGAAGAACAAAGCAAAAACATAAAAGAAAAGAAAAACAAAGAAAAAAACATCATTTATCATGCTATGATCTTCTCCGTCTCGCCTTCTTCATCTGAAGGTCATTATTAAACACTGAAGAACAAAGCAAAAACATATAAGAAAAGAAAAACAAAGAAAAAAAAAATCATTTATCATGCTATATTGCTATGATCTTCTCGGTCTCGCCTTCTTCATGCAAAGATGAACCCTTGGGAAACTCGCATAAATAAGTGGCTACAAATTTGAAAAATAATCAGCTTGATTAGTAATATTTCTTTAAATATTCTTTAAATATATATTGAGACTGAACTAGTTGCTATGGCGTATGTGTATTAGATTAAGATCATAAGATATAAAAAGGCCATGAATTCAGAATCATTTATAACAAATATTGTAAGCATGACTGTTAAAACATTAGAAAATAAAATAAAAACAAGAGATAAATTCAAAACCCTAAGCGTGTCAACCAGGTCATGGTCACGATATGTGGCATTTTTTTACTTCTTTTATGCACAAAATATATGTATTGTTTCGAATATAAACTGTTGAATTTTATATAATGCTTTTTAGGCATTTTGTATACTTCTTTCTGGAAAAAACGAACTAATTTTGGAACTACAAAAATATTGTGGTACATCATGCAGCATTGTCCCTCGTCTGGCTTTTTCCGGTTCGCGACACACCATGGAGTTTCCTGAATATTTTAAGATTAATTCTTTTATATACAAATTGGATTAAATTTATTGATTGCTTAATTGTTTTTGTTGATATTGTTGGCGTAATTTCGTATTAAAAAGTACATCAATAGTTGATCGACTTGCTACATTCCCATCTTGTACGTGTTGTTCTTCTGCACGTTGTCAACCGAAGAAGTAATTATCAGCAAAAGTTAATGAAAAAATATCATATGCACAAAAGGGCGCGACACCAAATGGTGTGATGGCAGTGTGAAACATACATCTTATGAAATAACAATAGTATGGAAATTTGTCATCAATTTTTAGATTGAAAACACTTTGAAATAAAAATTGCTTTTTGTTTTTAGAAAAACGGAATGCTGAAATTGATGCCAAACATTTAATTATGACTGAATGATACAACAAATTGTTGTAAAATAGTCAGAAAAAAGAGAGAAAAACACCTGAAATTGCGAAAATGCATGAAATGGAGACCAAAGCCATCACTAGTGTTAATCGTTTCACCATTATCTTTTGTTCTCTCTTTTTTCCTCTTTTGCTATGGTTTGTAATAGAAGTGAGAGAGAGATGATTATTGTGGAATAATCATTGATTAGATTTAATTGAATTGACTAGGCTATACATGAGCACTCTATTTATAGAGTTGAATACCTACCTAATCTTACTCTACACTAATCCTATACACCCTACAATCCATCCTCTACAATCTGTTACAATCCTATACAAGGTATATATGAACTCTTATATACACTACTCTTATACCCTCCCCTCAAGACTAGCCGGGTCTAAACACGGTGAGCTTGTCACGTAGTCGAGTAAAGTGAGGTGCTGTGAGCCCCTTCGTTAGGATATCCGCAATCTGGTCTTTGGTGCTAATAAAACGGACCTGAAGCATCTTGAGGTCGATTAATTCGCGTACGAAATGATAATCAATCTCGATGTGTTTTGTGCGAGCGTGAAACATTAGATTGATAGCGAGATATGTTGCACCAATATTATCACACCATAGGATTGGGACTCCCTTTTGAAGAATGTGGAGTTTGCGTAGGAGGAATTGGATCCACACAAGTTCCGCGGTAGCCATTGCTAGGCTGCGATATTCCGCTTCGGTGCTTGGTCGAGCTACCGTTGCTTGCTTCTTCGCGCTCCAGGAAACTAGATTAGGACCAAGAAAGATATAGTATCCGGTGGTGGATCGTCTGCCGTCTGGACAACCAGCCTAATCTGCATCAGAGAAGGCTTGGAGTCATAGGGATGGAGACGGGCGAAGTAAGAGACCATGTGTTATGGTGCCTTTGAGGAAACACAAGATGCGCTTTACCGCGCCCCAATGAGGTAATGCATGAATTGAGAAACCTTGTTGACTGAAAATGCAATTTCATGTCGGGTTATTGTTGCGTACTGAAGCGCGCCAATCGTACTTCGATAGAGTTTCAGACCCTTCATTGGTTTTCCACTTAACTTTGAGAGTTGTTCGCCGGCCACCATGGGAGACGAACATGGTTTGGCACCATCCATCTTGGCCTTCTTGAGAAGATTCAAGATATATTGGGGTCGGGAGAGTAGAACTCCATTAGGCACTTGTTGTGCCTCAATCCCAAGGAAGTAGTGGAGAGAACCAAGATCTTTTAATGAGAATTGTATGTTTAGGTCGATGATAAGCTGTTCAACTGAGGCAGGATTGCTCCCGGTTACAATGATGTCATCCACATATACTAAGAGTACGAGGAGCTCATTATGTTGAAAATGAATAAAGAGAGAGGTATCAGTTCGAGAGCCAACAAAGTCAAAGTTGATGAGAGTACTCTTTAGTTTTGTGAACCAAGCACGTGGTACTTGCTTGAGGCCATAGAGAGCCTTTTTGAGAAGGCATATATGAGTTGGACGTGAGTCATCGACAAAGCCAGGAGGTTGTTGTATGAATACCGTTTCTTCAAGATCTCCATTGAGAAAGGCATTGTTGACATCAAGCTGTCGCACCAACCACCCTTTTGATAAGGCAAGCGTTACAACCACACGAATGGTGGTGGGTTTGAATACCGAACTAAAAGTCTCGGTATAGTCAATCCCTTCCTCTTGGTGATAACCTTTTGCGACAAGTCGCGCTTTGTATCTTTCAATGGAACCATTCGCATTTCTTTTTTTTTTGAACACCCATTTACAGCCAACTAGATTTTGAGACGAGTGGGAAGGAATAAGGTCCCAAGTGTTGTTCGCAAGGAGAGCATTGAACTCGTTTTCCATTGCAGCACGCCAGTTGGGATCCTTGTTGGCTTGAGTAAAGCAAGTCGGTTCGTTTTCTTGGGCGGAGAGGGAGGGTAAAATGGGATGTTTTGTAGTTGCATACGTAACATGGTCAGGAAATTGGTGCATTCGTTGCGTGTTATCACGTGTTCGGTAACCATCGGATAAATAGTTTGTGGTAGAGTGGATGAGGAAGAGGGAAGAGAGGAATCCGCACTCGAGGGTTGAGACTCGTGAAGTGAGGAAGTAGAGACCTCATTGAAGGAAGGAAAATCTTCAGTGGAGGGTCTGGAGATTAGTGTTAGAGTCGTTTGAGGTGGAGAAGACGAAGTTTGAGATGAGGGGAGAGGTTGGTCATGCATGAAAGGAAAGTATGTTTCGTTAAAGATGACGTGGCGAATCACGTAGACTTTATTTGTTGGGAGATGGAGGCATTTATAGCATTTTTGGTTAGGTGCATAACCAAGAAACATACACGGAAGAGACCGATTTTGTAACTTATGCGAGTTATAAGGTCCTGTTGGGTCTCGGACGTGCATAACGCAGCGGAAAATAAAAATTTCGTCCAAAACCAATCCGAGGATCCGTGCGTATCGGTTAAATCAAAGAAATAAATCTTAATAATACCTTTCGGATTACGCTTAATCCGTGATGTTCAAACCATGCATATTGTCCATGAGCCTCTAAACCGGTTACCGTCCTAACCGATTTTACGTCCGTCTAGTCCGTCTACGTCGGATTGTGCGGAAGTCATCTACCGCACACACAATCGGTCTCCACCAAAACTCTCAACAAACCGTTCTCATCTTCTTAGGCCGAATAGATCACAAGCGCCGAAAGTACGAACGCCTCTACCGGTGTCCACACGAACAAACTTCTTAAAACGGGAAGAAGAACAATATATATGCTAGTAGCTTGTTCTCCTCTTGCATAAGAAAAATCTTCTTATTTTGTCTCACAAAAGATGTATATAATTTCTCTCATATAATTGCACTCTTTCATTTTGTCATACAAAAGGAAAGCACACTTTCATAATTTTGTCATACAAATTATAAAGTATATTTTCTCTCTTTGTCTCACAAAAGAGAATGAGAAATAATGAGAGAGAGAATGATGTGTTGTGTTATGAATTTGGAGCCCTCTATGTCCTTATATAGAGGTGAAGAGTCATGTCTCTTCACACTAAAAGATGTGTATGACATCACTCATCATTATCCATATACCATCATCATCTAGACTCTTCTAGATTACATGATCTTTTGTGCTCATAGTCTTTATATACATATATATCACATCTTATCACATAAGATGACAATATATTTTGTGACATTCTTATGCAACTCATCATATAAGTCGCTAGGATTTTCTGCGCCCGTTTCAGTTTGTTCTTTGTGCGTGACCCTGTAGGTTCACTTAATGTTGGCAATAGACTTGACAGTCTATAAATCGTGAGCGGACTCTAGCAAGCCATCATGACTACCCAATTTAAGTGAATATCGGTGATCCGATTTACCTAATCAACAATCATGTATTTAGTCCCTTTGTCGTGCGATATCTATATCGATCATAAGGCATGTAATACGCCATCCTTATATTAATCGATTAATATTTCTTGATCCCAAATTAAACTGAACAAGAACAAATGACATTAATAACTCTTATTAATTCATTTGAGTATGGCCATACATTTCTTCAGTTCAATTCATCAAGAGGCCTAAAGATATCTCTCTCATTTATGAGAGGAACAAATCCCGTCTTGATTGCACTCATCCCTCTACATGATTCATTGTATACCTAATCATAACCGTTATGACCACCCGGTTAAAGGAAGTGTTAGATTGTATTAAAGTATAAAATTACTCATGTTGGGAACCGAGACAATTTCAGGTCAAAGGACTATAAATACTTTATGTTACAAGAATCGCTAATGACGTAAAACATGTAGCATTCTTATGGCGGGTCAGTCCAGTATATGGTCTCTAACATATACCTATGTTAATGACTTGATAACTATTTATCCATGATCAGTAAAACATAATCATCAGTCAACTAATATACTGGTGTACATTTATAGCTTGTATATAAATATATATTTATATGTATCCGCAAGTATATTTGTCTCCACAAATATCCTATAAATGACCAGGGACGATTTAGAATAGTATTCATAACACTTTATAGTTTACTATCAAAGTCACACACTTTGATAACATAAAGCTAATTGCATATTCATGGTCTATTTTAATTATATTAAAATAACCTATACGCACATATTATATGAAATATCTTAGAATAAATATTATGTTTGTTATTACAATCCATCATCTAGGTTACAAACACTTTGGCCTAGGGCATAACACCATCAATCTCCCACTTGCACTAGGCAAAATCAACCAAGTATCTCATACTCATTGATTTATGTGGTATCGCATACCAGTTGACCTAACATGATCACCATCATTCAAGGGATTGGGTTCTTAAATGGATTTTCAAACATTGTCATATGCAAATACTTTGCATATTTTTATGTCCACCATAATCTAAGAAGAATACTTTATCCTTCTCAAGTATATAATCATACTCTTGATTATTATTTAGTGACTTTCACTAAGATTAAACTTATGTGTGCTTGTTACACTTAATTCACATCATATGTAATTATCCTCTCACTGAATTTCTTGTAAACATAAGATTTATCTTTAATTTTTGATAAAACCAAACTGTTTGGTTACTTCATCAAATAATAAATATTCACCTAGAGATGTTTGCTTTAATTCATAAATATATGTATGCAACTTGCAAACTCTTTTCAAAATTTTTTAGGATAGACGAAACTCTCAAGTTGTATCATATACATACTTTTATATGTTTCTATTAAGAAACAACGTCTTGACATCCACTTGGCATCTTTTATAGTCATACTATGAATATATGCCCAAAAAAATTCTGAAATACATAAGCATGATGACTGGGAAAAATATTATCATAGTCTATACTATGAGTTTAACTTAACCACAAATCATGCATTATATGTTTGCACATTATCCATGTCGGTCTTTCTTTTAAAACCGTATTTCCATCTGATTGATCAATCAAATTCAAAATTTGATTGTCTGACATGGATTACATCTCAACTTTCAAAGTCTCTAACCAATAGAGTCTTCACTCATTATAGTCTATTAGTAGAATGTGGACTCATCATCTATGAGTACGAAATTTTTATCATTAGACACGAAAAATCTATATTTTTTGGGCCTGCGATAAATTCTAATAGATCTACATGAATACACTTATGTTATATACTCAGACTCTTCAACATCTTGAGAGTCTAGTTGATTAATTGCAGACTCAATCACTAGTTGAAATCTGAATTAATTTCCATCTGAGCATTACTGTCAGTATGTGAAATTTGAACTTTTCAAATTTACTCCCACTAATCCTTTTGGAAACACCTCTTCCAAAGAGATATAATTTTCGAGTAACAAACACTTTGTTCTCATATTAATTATAGAAGTAATATCCTTTACATTTTTTTTAGGACATTCCACAATAAACACTAATCCGATTAGATGCATGATGCTTCAATTAAGTATCATATCCTCAAATCTTGATAAAAGATAATCTGATACACCTACCAGTCCATATCGCATATGGATTCTTTTAGAACTGCTTTAGATGGAATTATATTCAGTATGAACGCAATAAGAGCGTAACCCCGAAAGAAATCGAAGATATATTTGACTCATCATGATCGAACTATATCTAATAAAGTTCGATATCATTATCATGATCATCAAGCACTTGGTTCTCGACTCCTCGATTTCATCGAAGAAATTCGATTTTTCAAATCCAAGTTTATTGTCTACTTCATTATTTGAAAGTTTTGAACTTTTCAAAATATTCAAATTTATTGATTCAATAAAGTGATGAAGTAGTTTTCTCTAGCACCTTCACTCATTGATGAATATATATCACTATGTATGAGAGCCAATAAGTAACTTGCTTTCACCTTACTTTGTGAAAGACGTTTATGTCATCTTGTCTAATAAATAAGTTATACATGTCTCAAATGATTCAAAATCAAATGAATTTGAAAATCCATCATAATGGATTTAATAAATGTTCATCTTATTTAAGTAGACCAAGTGACAATGCTAGATTTAAATTCTTAATATTAATGTTATAGATAGACTCATAATTATCTTGTTCGATATAACACAAAAGAATTTTTTTTTACTGGAACATTTCCAAAGAAAATTGACATTTGGTAATAGTGAAATTATTATTCTCAATAATAAATTAATAACCATTCATAGATAAACTCGAACTATAGATAATACAAAATTTATTGTCGACATTAAATAACAATTATTTATGTCGGCGATAAGTCCAAAAAGACAATGTAAATAAATGAGTTACTTGAGAAAATGCAACAACTTTTGCTACATTTGTCACTCATATGTTAACATCATATTTACTTAATAGTCTACAACTTTGTCAGCACATTTTCACAAATGCGTGATTCACCTCGTGTATCTAATACACATGATGTGAAATAGACAAGTTAATTTCTATAACAAAAATACTTGAAGCGGTAGTCACACTATCCTTTCATTCCCTTTTTCATATCTTCTTGAGAAATTATTGTTTCTTTCAATGAACCGATTCACTGCAAAAGATACTAATTTCTTACCTAAGGCCGAAGCCTCGGACAACACCTTATCCTTATCTTTGGGATTACTCTTTACGATTTCTTTAAGCACGAGAACATTATTGACAACACTTGTCCATGTTCATGTTAATGATTATTAGCATCTTATGTTATCTGTCATTCTCAAGGACCTATTGTGAAACATAAATAGATATACTATTCGATTTGAATAATATGCAAAGACTATTATTCTTTAAATATTTCATATAATGGCTCCCACTATTTTTTTAATCAAATCAATAACCCTCAATCGCATTGATTCGGAAACTTTCAATCCATGAAGTTTCATAGTGAGACAAGATACATATTTCAATTAAGTCCTACGTGAGCTTTGGCTCATCGCCTAGAAGTTAACTTATTTAGGTAGGAATAATTCCAATTGTATCTCATACAACTCTTGAACAACATAGGATAAGAATCATATGCCCAACGTATATATCCTATCGTATGCCCCGAGCCCAAGTCCAACCTGATAGCCTAGTTAAGTCAAACCATGTATAATCATCGGCAAAATAGTACCCAACACACTCAGCTTTGGCATGACCTATGTTGGCTCCCATTTCCCACATTCTCTCCTCCTAAGATTGTCCCTACATACCCAGCTTTGGCATGACCTATGCAGGGTCGATCAGAGTATCGAGAGATTTAGACTTATGAAAGGCACTTCATGACTTAACATTGTTTTGAGGGATTTTATTTAATATTATATGTTATTATGCAATATTTAAAAAATATCACATGTACTAATAGAATAAAGATAATAACAATGATATATCATGGCATTGATCTTTATGAGCTTACATAAAGATTTCCTAATATATGTTTCATCTCCATGAAATTTTTCTTAGATTGTATTTGGAAATCTTATCTCCATTTATAGAAATCGATGAACTCTTTCATTGCCATGATGTGTGGTTTAAAATAAACTTGTCATCTTAATGATGTATTCATGATGGACGATGAACTCATTCATCTCAATGATGTATGTGTTATGCCTAATGAACTCTCTCATTATATCAACACATATCAACAAATATATCAAATATAAACATAATCATATTATGTTTCGATTATTTACACATTTATAAAATATATATATAAGGCTTACGAATGTGAATTCGGGGCGCGGTCATCATTGTCAATATTTGGCAGGTCAAAACTCAATGTTTGATTTGGTCAACATTTGACTCGGTCAACGATCAACATTTGACAAGGTCAACAGTCAATGGTCAATATTTTGACCAGATCATGATCAACTTTTGACCAATTTAATGGTCAACAGTCAAGGGGTAAATTAGTGTAGTCAATCATCAACAATTAACAGTCAATACAGATCAACAAGTCAACATAGTCCACAATCAACACAATGGGTCAACAAATCAATTGTCAACATGATCAACATGGTCAACACCTGGTCAACTTTGTCAACACACATTTTTCTACACATTAATACATCATAGGCATCTTTTCATGAATTCAATACATCACATGCAACTTTTCATGAAATAATGCATCACATGTACCATTTCAAAAAGGCAATTCATGGTATGCACCCTTTCATGAAGACACAACTATTCAAGAGGTCGCATATCTTGTGATTGCACCTTTTCGGTCGTACCTCTTAGTTGCGCATGTCGATTACACCCGTTGGTCGCACCTCTTGGTCTCAACCGTTAGTCGCAACCTATTGGACGTGATATTTGGATCATATCCATTTGTCACACCCTTTTGTCGCACCCTTTGGTCGCACCCTTTGGTCGTAACCTTTCGTCGTGTCTTTTGGATGTGACATTTGAATCGCATCCCTTGGTCACACCCGTTAGTCGCACCTTTTGGTCGCACCCTTTGGTCGCATCCGTTGGTCGCAACCTTTCATCGCGCCTTTTGGATGTGACATTTGAATCGCATCCCTTGGTCACACCCGTTAGTCGCACTTTTTGATCGCACCCTTTGGTCGCATTCGTTGGTCGCAACCTTTGGTCGCATCCGTTAGTCGCAACCTTTCGTCGCGTCTTTTGGATGTGACATTTGAATCGCATCCCTTGGTCACACCCGTTAGTCGCACCTTTTGGTCGCACCCTTTGGTCGCATCCGTTGGTCGCAACCTTTCATCGCGTCTTTTAGATGTGACATTTGAATCGCATCCCTTGTTCACACCCGTTAGTCGCACCTTTTGGTCGCACCCTTTGGACGCATCCGTTGGTCGCAACCTTTCATCGCGTCTTTTGGATATGACATTTGAATCGCATCCCTTGGTCACACCCGTTAGTCGCACCTTTTGGTCGCACCCTTTGGTCGCATCCGTTGGTCGCAACCTTTCATCGCGTCTTTTGGATGTGACATTTAAATCGCATCCCTTGGTCACACCCGTTAGTCGCACCTTTTGGTCGCAACCTTTCGTCGCGTCTTTTGGATGTGACATTTGAATCGCATCCCTTGGTCACACCCGTTAGTCGCACCTTTTGGTTGCACCCTTTGGTCGCATCCGTTGGTCGCAACCTTTCGTCGCGTCTTTTGGATGTGACATTTGAATCGCATCCCTTGGTCACACCCGTTAGTCGCACCTTTTGGTCGCACCCTTTGGTCGCATCTTTTGGATGTGACATTTGAATCGCATCCCTTGGTCACTCCTTTTAGACGCAATCCTTGGTCGTGACCTTTGGATCATATTTCTTGGTCGCAACTATTGGATGCAACACTTGGACGCAACCTTTGGATCGTATCCCTTGGCGGCAATTTTTGGACACAACTTCTGGATCACATCTATTCATCGCATCTTTTGATCGCATCTCTTGAACATAACTTTTGGATCACATCCTTTGGTCATATCCATTGGTCACATTCTTTGGATGCAACTCTTGGATCATATCCATTAATCGCACCTTTTCTATTAAGAATATTCAACACTTGAATACTCTATATGTAACCCTTATAATTATAAATAGTATATAAATAGTATATATCACATATATACCGACTCAATTTAACCGAAACACGCACGTCGCTCTGATACCACTGTTGGGTCTCGGACGTGCATAACGCAGCGGAAAAATAAAATTTTCGTCCAAAACCAATCCGAGGATCCGTGCGTATCGGTTAAATTAAAGAAATAAATCTTAAAGATACCTTTCAGATTACGCTTAATCCGTGACGCTCAAACCATGCGTGTTGTCCATGCGCCTCTAAACCGGTTACCGTCCTAACCGATTTTACGTCCGTCCAGGCCGTCTAGGTCGGATCGTGCGGAATTCATCTACCGCACACACAATCGGTCTCCACCAAAACTCTCAAAAACCGTTCTCATCTTCTTAGGCCGAATAGATCACAAGCGTCGAAAGTACGAACGCCTCTACCGATGTCCACACGAACAAACTTCTTAAAACGGGAAGAAGAACAATATATATGCTAGTAGCTTGTTCTCCTCTTGCATAAGAAAACTCTTTTTCTTCTTCTTATTTTACCTCACAAAAGATGTATATAATTCCTCTCATATAATCACACCCTTTCATTTTGTCATACAAAAGAAGGCACCCTTTCGTAGTAATACAAAAAGGAAAGCACCCTTTCGTAATTTTGTCACACAAATGAGAAAGGATATTTTTCTCTCTTTTGTCTCACAAAAGAGAATGAGTAATAATGAGAGAAAGAATGATTTGGTCTATTGAATTTGGAGCCCTCTATATCTTTATATAGAGGTGAAGAGTCATGTCTCCTCACACTAAAAGATGTGTATGACATCACTCATCATTATCCATATGCCATCATCTAGACTCTTCTAGATTACATGATCTTTTGTGCTCATAGTCTTTATATACATATATATCACATCTTATCACATAAGATGACAATATATTTTGTGACATTCTTATGCAACTCATCATATAAGTCGCTAGGATTTTCTGCGCCCGTTTCAGTTTGTTATTTGTGTGTGACCCTGTAGGTTCACTTAATGTTGGCAATAGACTTGACAGTCTATAAATCATGAGCGGACTCTAGCAAGACATCATGACTACCCAATTTAAGTGAATATCGGTGATCCGATTTACCTAATCAACAATCACGTATTTAGTCACTTTGTCGTGCGATATCAATATCGATCATAAGGCATGTAATACGCCATCCTTATATTAATCGATTAATATTTCTTGATCCCAAATTAAACTGAACAAGAACAAATGACATTAATAACTCTTATTAATTCATTTGAGTATGGCCATACATTTCTTCAGTTCAATTCATCAAGAGGCCTAAAGATATCTCTCTCATTTATGAGAGGAACAAATCCCGTCTTGATTGCACTCATCCCTCTACATGATTCATTGTATACCTAATCATAACCGTTATGACCACCCAGTTAAAGGAAGTGTTTGATTGTATTAAAGTATAAAATTACTCATGTTGGAAACCGAGACAATTTCAGGTCAAAGGACTATAAATACTTTATGTTACAAGAATCGCTAATGACGTAAAACGTGTAGCATTCTTATGGCGGGTCAGTCCAGTATATGGTCTCTAACATATACCTATGTTAATGACTTGATAACTATTTATCCATGATCAGTAAAACATAATCATCAGTCAACTAATATACTGGTGTACATTTATAGCTTGTATATAAATATATATTTATATGTATCCGCAAGTATATTTGTCTCCACAAATATCCTATAAATGACCAGGACGATTTAGAATAGTATTCCTAACACTTTATAGTTTTACTATCAAAGTCACGCACTTTGATGACATAAAGCTAATTGCATATTCATGGTCTATTTTAATTATATTAAAATAACCTATACGCACATATTATATGAAATATCTTAGAATAAATATTATGTTTGTTATTACAATCCATCATCTAGGTTACAAACACTTTGGCCTAGGGCATAACACCATCAATATGTAATTATGCTCCCACTGAATATCTTGTCAACGTAAGATTTATCTTTAATTTTTGATAAAACCAAACTGTTTGGTTACTTCATCAAATAATAAATATTCACCTAGAGATGTTTGCTTTAATTCATAAATATATGTATGCAACTTGCAAACTCTTTTCAAAAAAATTTAGGATAGACGAAACTCTCAAGTTGTATCATATACATACTTTCATATGTTTCTATTAAGAAACAACGTCTTGACATCCACTTGGCATCTTTTATAGTCATACTATGAATATATGCCCAAAAAAATTCTGAAATACATAAGCATGATGACTTGGAAAAATATTATCATAGTCTATACTATGAGTTTAACTTAACCACAAATCATGCATTATATGTTTGCACATTATCCATGTCGGTCTTTCTTTTAAAACCGTATTTCCATCTGATTGATCAATCAAATTCAAAACTTGATTGTCTAACATGGATTTCATCTCAACTTTCAAAGTCTCTAACCATTAGAGCCTTGACTCATCATAGTCTATTAGTAGAATATGGACTCATCATTTATGAGTATGAAATTTTTATCATTAGACACGAAAAATCTATATTTTTCGGGCCTGCGATAAATTCTAATAGATCTACATGAATACACTTATGTTATATACACAGACTCTTCAACATCTTGAGAGTCTAGTTGATTAATTGCAGACTCAATCACTAGTTGAAATCTGAATTAATTTCCATCCGAGCATTACTGTCAGTATGTGGAATTTGAACTTTTCAAATTTACTCCCACTAATTCTTTTGGAAACACTTCTTCCAAAGAGATATAATTTTTGAGTAACAAACACTTTGTTCTCATATTAATTATAGAAGTAATATCCTTTACTTTTCTTAGGATATTCCACAATAAGCACTAATCCGATTAGATGCATGATGCTTCAATTAAGTATCATATTCTCAAATCTTGATAAAAGATAATCTGATACACCTACCAGTCCATATCGCATATGGAGTCTTTTACAACTGCTTTAGATGGAATTATATTCAGTATGAACGCAATAAGAGCGTAACCCCGAAAGAAATAGAAGATATATTTGACTCATCATAATCGAACTATATCTAATAAAGTTCGATATAGTTATCACGATGATCAAACACTTGGTTCTCGACTCCTCGATCTCATCAAAGAAATTTGGTTTTTCGAAGCCAAGTTTTATTCTCTACTTCATTATTTGTAACTTTTGAACTTTTCAAAATATTCAAATTTATTGTTTCAATAAAGCGATGAAGTAGTTTTCTCTAGCACCTTCACTCATTGATGAACATACATCACTATGTATGAGAGCCAATAAGTAACTTGCTTTTACCTTACTTTGTGAAAGACGTATATGTCATCTTGTCTAATAAATAAGTTACACATATTTCAAATGATTCAAAATCAAATGAAATTGAAAATTCATCTTAATGGATTTAATAAATGTTCATGTTATTTAAGTAGACCAAGCGACAATGCTAGATTTAAATTCTTAATATTAATGTTATAGATAGACTTATAAATATCTTGTTCGATATAACACAAAAGGTAATTTTTTCTATTGGAACATTTCCAAAGAAAATTGACATTTGTGAATGGTGAAATTATTATTCTCAATAATAAATTAATAACCATTCATAGATAAACTCGAACTATAAATAATACAAAATTTATTGTCGACATTAAATAACAATTATTTATGTCGGCGATAAGTTCGAAAAGACAATGTAAATAAATGAGTTACTTGAGAAAATGCAACAACTTTTGCCACATTTGTCACTCATATGTTAACTTCATATTTACTCGATAGTCTACAACTTTGTCAGCACATTTTCACAAATGTGTGATTCACATCGTGTATCTAATACACATGATGTGAAATAGACAAGTTAATTTTTATAACAAAAATACTTGAAGCGGTAGTCACAGTATCCTTTCATTCACTTTTTCATATCTTCTTGAGAAATTATGATTTATTTCAATGAACCGATTCACTGCAAAAGATACTAATTTCTTACCTAAGGCCGAAGCCTCGGCAACATCTTGCCTTTATCTTTGGGAGTACTTTTTACGTTCCTTTTAAGCACAAGAATATTATTGACAACACTTGTCCATGTTCATTTTAAAGATTATAAGCATCTTATACTATCTGTCCTTCTCAAGGATCTATTGTGAGACATAAATAGATATACTATTCGAATTGAATAATATGCAAAGACTATTATTCTTTAAATATTTCATATAATGGCTCCCACTATTTTTTTAATCAAATCAATAACCCTCAATCGCATTGATTCGGAAACTTTCAATCCATGAAGTTTCATAGTGAGACAAGATCCATATTTCAATTAAGTCCTAAGTGAGCTTTGGCTCATCGCCCAGAACTTAACTTATTTAGGTAGGAATAATTCCAATTGTATCTCATACAACTCTTGAACAACATAGGATAAGCATCATATGCCCGACGTATATATACTATCGTATGCCCCGAGCCCAAGTCCGACTTGATAGCCCAGTTAAATCAAACCATGTCTAATCATCGGCAAAATAGTACCCAACACACTCAGCTTTGGCATGACCTATGTTAGCTCCCATTTCCCGCATTCTCTCCTCCTAAGATTGTCCCTACATACCCAGCTTTGGCATGACCTATGCAGGGTCAATCAGAGTATCGAGAGATTTAGACTTATGGAAGGCACTTCGTGATTTAATATTATTTTGAGGGATTTTATTTAATATTATATGTTCTTATGCAATCTTCAAAGAACATCACATGTACCAATAGAATAAAGATAATAACGATGATATATCATGGCCTTCATCTTTATGAACTAACATAAAGATTTCCTAATATATATTTCATCTCCATGAAATTTTTCTTAGATTGTATATGAAAATCTTATATCCATATATAGAAATCGATGAACTCTTTCATCGCCATGATGTGTGGTTAAAAATGAACTTGTCATCTTAAGGATGTATTCATGATGGACGATGAACTCCTTCATCTCCAAGATGGATGTGTTATGCTTAATGAACTCTTTCATTATATCATCACGTATCAACAAAAATATCATATATAAACATAATCATATTATGTTTCGATTATTTAACCATTTATAAAATATATATATATATATATATATATAAGGCTTACGAATGCGAATTCGGGGCACAGTCGTTCTTGTCAACATTTGACAAGTCAAAAACCAATATTTGATTTGGTCAACATTTGACTAGGTTAACGATCAACATTTTATAAGGTCACCAGTCAATGGTCAACATTTTGACTAGGTCATGATCAACTTTTGACCAATTCAATGGTCAACAGTCAAGGGGTAAACTAGTGTAGTCAACTGTCAACAATTAACAGTCAATACAATCAACAGTCAACATAGTCCACGATCGACACGGTGGATCAACAGTCAACTGTCAACATGATCAACATGGTCAACACCTGGTCAACTTTGTCAACACACATTTTTCTACACATTAATACATCATAGGCATCTTTTCATGAATTCAATACATCACATGCAACTTTTCATGAAATAATGCATCACATGTACCATTTCAAAAAGGTAATTCATGGTATGCACCCTTTCATGAAGACACAACTATTCAAGAGGTCGCAACTCTTGCGATTGCACCTTTTCGGTCATACCTCTTAGTTGCGCATGTCGATTACACCCGTTGGTCGCACCTCTTGGTCGCAACCGTTAGTCACAACCTATTGGACGTGATATTTGGATCATATCCATTGGTCACACCCTTTGGTCGCACCCTTTGGTCGCACCCATTCGTCACAACCTTATGGACGTGACATTTGGATCGCATCCGTTGGTCACACCCTTTAGTCTCACCTTTTGGTCACAACCTTTAGTCGTGTCTTTTGGATGTGACATTTGAATCGCATCCCTTGGTCACACCCGTTAGTCGCACCTTTTGGTCGCACTTATTCGTCGCAACCTTATGGACGTGACATTTGGATCGTATCCGTTGGTCACACCCTTTGGTCGCACCCTTTGGTCGCGTCTTTTGGATGTGACATTTGAATCGCATCCCTTGGTCACACCCGTTAGTCGCACCTTTTGGTCGCACCCTTTGGTCGCACCCTTTGGTCGCATCCGTTGGTCGCAACCTTTCGTCGCGTCTTTTGGATGTGACATTTGAATCGCATCCCTTGGTCACACCCGTTAGTCGCACCTTTTGGTCGCACCCTTTGGTCGCATCCGTTGGTCGCAACCTTTCGTCGCGTCTTTTGGATGTGACATTTGAATCGCATCCCTTGGTCACACCCGTTAGTCGCACCTTTTGGTCGCACCCTTTAGTCGCAACCTTATGGATGTGACATTTGGATCGTATCCGTTGGTCACACCCTTTAGTCACACCCTTTGGTCGCAACTCTTGGACTCAACTTTTGGATCGCACTCCTTGGTCGCACCTTTTAGACGCAATCCTTGGTCGTGACCTTTGGATCATATTTCTTGGTCGCAACTATTGGATGCAACACTTGGACGCAACCTTTGGATCGTATCCCTTGGCGGCAACTTTTTTACACAACTTCTGGATCACATCTATTCATCGCATCTTTTGATCGCATCTCTTGAACATAACTTTTGGATCACATCATATGGTCATATCCATTGGTCGCATCTTTGGATGCAACTCTTGGATCATATCCATTAATCGCATCTTTTCTATTAAGAATATTCAACACTTGAATACTCTATATGCAAGCCCTATAATTATAAATAGTATCTAAATAGTATATATCACATATATATCGACTCAATTTAACCGAAACACGCACGTCGCTCTGATACAACTATTGGGTCTCGGACGTGCATAACGCAGCGGAAAACAAAAATTTCGTCCAAAACCAATCCGAGGATCCGTGCGTATCGGTTAAATCAAAGAAATAAATCTTAATAATACCTTTCGGATTACGCTTAATCCGTGACGTTCAAACCATGCATATTGTCCATGCGCCTCTAAACCGGTTACCGTCCTAACCGATTTTACGTCCGTCTAGGCCGTCTACGTCGGATTGTGCGGAAGTCATCTACCGCACACACAATTGGTCTCCACCAAAACTCTCAACAAACCGTTCTCATCTTCTTAGGCCGAATAGATCACAAGCGTCGAAAGTACGAACGCCTCTACCGGTGTCCACACGAACAAACTTCTTAAAACGGGAAGAAGAACAATATATATGCTAGTAGCTTGTTCTCCTCTTGCATAAGAAAAATCTTCTTATTTTATCTCACAAAAGATGTATCTAATTTCTCTCATATAATCGCACTCTTTCATTTTGTCATACAAAAGGAAAGCACCCTTTCATAATTTTGTCATACAAATTATAAAGTATATTTTCTCTCTTTGTCTCACAAAAGAGAATGAGAAATAATGAGAGAGAGAATGATGTGTTGTGTTATGAATTTGGAGCCCTCTATGTCCTTATATAGAGGTGAAGAGTCATGTCTCTTCACACTAAAAGATGTGTATGACATCACTCATCATTATCCATATGCCATCATCTAGACTCTTCTAGATTACATGATCTTTTGTGCTCATAGTCTTTATATACATATATATCACATCTTATCACATAAGATGACAATATATTTTGTGACATTCTTATGCAACTCATCATATAAGTCGCTAGAATTTTCTGCGCCCGTTTCAGTTTGTTATTTGTGTGTGACCCTGTAGGTTCACTTAATGTTGGCAATAGACTTGGCAGTCTATAAATCATGAGCGGACTCTAGCAAGCCATCATGACTACCCAATTTAAGTGAATATCGGTGATCCGATTTACCTAATCAACAATCACGTATTTAGTCCCTTTGTCGTGCGATATCTATATCGGTCATAAGGCATGTAATACGCCATCCTTATATTAATCGATTAATATTTCTTGATCCCAAATTAAACTGAGCAAGAACAAATGAGATTAATAACTCTTATTAATTCATTTGAGTATGGCCATACATTTCTTCAGTTCAATTCATCAAGAGGCCTAAAGATATCTCTCTCATTTATGAGAGGAACAAATCCCATCTTGATTGCACTCATCCCTCTACATGATTCATTGTATACCTAATCATAACCGTTATGACCACCCGGTTAAAGACAGTGTTAGATTATATTAAAGTATAAAATTACTCATGTTGGGAACCAAGACAATCTCAGGTCAAAGGACTATAAATACTTTATGTTACAAGAATCGCTAATGACGTAAAACATGTAGCATTCTTATGGCGGGTCAGTCCAGTATATGGTCTCTAACATATACCTATGTTAATGACTTGATAACTATTTATCCATGATCAATAAAACATAATCATCAATCAACTAATATACTGGTGTACATTTATAGCTTGTATATAAATATATATTTATATGTATCCGCAAGTATATTTGTCTCCACAAATATCCTATAAATGACCAGGGGATGATTTAGAATAGCATTCATAACACTTTATAGTTTTACTATCAAAGTCACGCACTTTGATGACATAAAGCTGAATTGCATATTCATGGTCTATTTTAATTATATTAAAATAACCTATACGCACATATTAAATGAAATATCTTAGAATAAATATTATGTTTATTATTACAATCCATCATCTAGGTCACAAACACTTTGGCCTAGGGCATAACACCATCAATAAGGTCGTGTGTATGAAAAACGAGGCAACCTAAGACTCGAAGTTGTAGTCAGGTTCTTTGTGGAATAGTATTTCAAAGGGAGATTTGTGCGGATTGGTAGTGTTCGGCAATCGGTTAATGAGGTAGACAATGCTGTAGAATATGTCGTCCCAAAACCGAATGGGAACAGAGGCTTGTGACATAGTGGAGAGGGCGAGTTCAACGATGTGGCGATGTTTCCTCTCGGCAAGCCCGTTCTGCTCAGGTGTGTATGCGCATGTAGTGATATGAGAGATGGAAGGATGAAGGCGTGCAATGAGTTTAAATTCCGTCCCGCCATCGGTTTGAAGGATTTTGATGGAGCAAGAGAGAGGGTTTTCGGCTTGTGTTTTAAAGAGGTTGAATACTTGTGGAACTTGGTCTTTGGAAGAGATAAAGTAAATCCATGTGTAACGCGAGTAATCATCCATAAAGTGCACAAAATAACGGGCCCCCGAATGAGAGAGAACCGGAGACGGGCCCCACACATCCGAGTGGACCACTTCAAGTAGCAAAGAGGAACGAGAGGCATTTTTATTAAAAGATAATTTGTGGGCTTTGCCCTTACAACAAGCATTACAAAACTCCAACCCTTTATTAGAAAACAACAACTTATTTTGTGAAATTAAACGTTTAATAACTGGAAAGGAAGTGTAACAAAGTCGCCTATGCCACAAGTCCGCGTTCGCCGAGATATGCGGAAGGCCGATTTGGTTGATTCGGTCTTTTGAAGAGGCGATAGAGACCGTCATCAAGAACCGCTCGATGTAAGCTCTTGTTAGAAACCCGATCCTTTATTAAACAATCAAACGAGTTAAATTCAAGTTTAATATTGTTGTCTCGCGTTAATTGAGAGATGCTTATTAGGTTTTTGGTAATCTTAGGGATATGGAAGACATTTGTGAGGATGAGAGAGCCATTTGCACATTTAAGTGTTGTGTTGCCGATATTTTGAATCGGGATGCCCGCGCCATTTCCAACTCATATAAGATAATTACCTGAATAAGGATGGTGGGAGGTGAGGGAATTGAGATCGGCCGTCATGTGATTGGACGCCCCAGAGTCGAGATACCACCCATCGGATGGACCGGCGAATGGCTCGTCGAGAAGAGCCATTGGAGGGTTTCGAGTGAAGCGTTCGGGGCAATTGAGAGCGTCATGGCCGGGTTGAGAGCAAATTTGACATTTGCCTCCTTTATTATTATTATTATTATTATTATTATTATTATTATTATTATTATTATTATTATTATTATTATTATTATTATTATTATTATTATTATTATTATTATTATAGTTGTTATTATTGTTGTAATTATTATTATTAGTATTACGGCCGCTACGCCTGCGTTTGCCGCGCCCACGAAAATTATTGGATTTGATGAGTTGGGCCGCGAAAGCCTCACACATCGGTTTCAAAAACTGCTCGGGGCCAGGAAGAGAGCCCAAAATGGAGCCCATTTGAGTAGTTGATGAGGAGATGATCTGCTGGCCCATGGGAGAGGGACGTTGCTGGGCCAACAAATTTTGCTGGCCCACAGGGAAAGCGGGCAGCCCATGAGAATTGGGAAGACCCAAAAGAGAGGAGGGCGGTACTGGAGATGGGGAGTAGAAAGAAGAGCTGGAGAAAGAAGGGACATATCCCACCGTCTTCATCGTGTTCATCGAAGCTCGAGAAGCAATCAAGGCGATATTCGATGAATCTGAAGCAGCTTGCTGCTCCAAGCATTGCTCGTGCCCTAACAAATATCTATGGAGCTAATGAAGAGTAAGAGGTTTGGTTCGTGTGGTTATGGCGGCCACAAAACCATTGAACTCAGCTCCAAAGCCGCCTAGAACAAAGAGAACAAGTAAAGTTTCGTCGATCTTTTGCCCAATTAGAGCTAGTTGATCAGCAAAACCTTTCATCTGTCGAAAATACTCGATGCATGACTGACCTTGCTTCTTGGTCGTGCTGAGTTTGAGAAAAAGCTCCAGTAACTTGGCCATGGTGGTCGAATTGTACAGCTGGTTGAGGGTTTTCCAAACCTCTTTAGCAGTAGTACAGTGTACAATTTGACTGAGAACGGTTTCGGTCATGGTTGCCCGAAGCCAGCCAAGGACCATACAGATTCTGTTCCTTCGACTGTGATTTCGAGAGGGGGAGGTTGAAAATGTGGGTTAATGTGAGCTATGAGACCATATCCAAGAAGGATTGGTTCGACTTGAGACCGCCATACTAGGTAATTAGATCCATCTAGTCTGACAGCGATCTGATTTGTGAAGGTTATGATTTTGTCTGAGGGTTCAGTGGCCATGGGAGCTCGATTTGGGTAGAATACGAGAGAATTTGAGAAGAAGTGGACCTGATAGTGATGAATTATGTCTGAATCAGGTAAGTAGAGTTGAAATTTCTTACTTTGTGAGCTCGATTTGATTTCTGTTACTTCTCTCTTCTTGCCGGTGATGAGAATAGCTCGAATCGTAATATGTTGAGGTGAAATTACAGGAGAGGGACTCTAATCTGGTGATAGCTCCCTCCGATTTGTTCCCATTATCGATTTTGGGCTGAATCTGAGGCTAAAAGATCCGAAAAGACTTGATCTTGAATTTTCTTGGAAGGAGGTAGAATTGGAAGAGAAAGAAAAAGGTTGATTCCGACTAAAAAAGGCCAAATTGATCGTTATTCAGATCTGATACATGCAAATCAGGGCTGAAATCACTATAAGAACCCTCAAGAAATTCACAATTGCTTGAATTTCCCAGTTGCAGCTCAAAAACACACTGTTCTTGACTGATTTATGAGAAATTCAGTCAAGAAGCAGGCAAAGATCTTTTCATAGATCAACATGAGGCGCTAAAAAATGCTGCACTCATTGAATCAGGAGAGAAAGAGAAGAAAGAGAAGAGGAATTGTGAAGAAGTTTGAGAAAATCTTGAACTAATCTTGAGATTCGGAAAGAAGAGGGAATTGGTGAAATTTGAAAGTGGAAGCGAGAAAATTTCACTCTGATACCATAATAGAAGTGAGAGAGATGATTATTGTGGAATAATCATTGATTAGATTTAATTGAATTGATTAGGCTATACATGAGCACTCTATTTATAGAGTTGAATACCTACTTAATCTTACTCTACAATAATCCTATACACCCTACAATCCATCCTCTACAATCTGTTACAATCCTATACAAGGTATATATGAACTCTTATGTACACTACTCTTATAATTTGAATAGTTATGAATGAAAATAATCTGGGGTTCCTATGGTTCTTTTATAGGCTCTGCAAATATTAATAATGTATGCACCTAATTAGATCACATGGATTCTAAATGGCTAAAATGAGTGACTGACTGTGGTTCCAGTTCAGGTTCCGGTTTCGATTTTTTAACCTTAAAATTTATTCTTAATAAATTGCTTATAAATATATTATATATAAAATTTCTACTGTTGTTTTATAAAATTTTAACCCTTTGTATTCTTTAGCAATATCCTTGGAGAAAAAAAAATATGACTATCTAAATTTTGTTAAAGAACTTTCAAATAAATAAAGTTTTAGATATTTTATTTTAGAAATTAAGTAAAGAATCGGATATGTGTTATGTATTATGCTATTATTAGATCATCATTAATCATGAATGGTAGGTGATCAATGGAGCTTGGCTTTCATGAAAAAAAAAAGAAAATGTGTTTTAAATATAGTCAAAATTTTCAACTAAAACAAATCAAGTTGGATTTGATTAATGTAAAATCTTCTCCGTGTGTTAAATGGATTAAATAAACAAAATATGAAATCCACATGAAGATTTTAATCCATGTGATGTACATGTGTGAATAGTTTTTCAGCATTATGCTTATAAATTAGCTCTAATTCATGAATAGGAAAATATTGTAACACACGAATCCATCTTCTTTAATTAATTTATCAGATTGCTTGATACAAATTACTGCAGAAATATAATGCGCACGAATAAATCTTTAAGAACAAAGATATAGTATCAAGAGCACAAGTTATTTTACTGAAAGTCATTTAAATCCACAACAAAAAATTTCCTAGATGGCCTTCTTAAAAATGTCGTAAAAATTGCTTAAAGTGAATTCAAATTATATCACATAGAATCCACCCTCCAAAGTCAAGCTAAATGATTCTTTCCAAAATAGACAAGCTTTTAATAGGGTGTAAATTTTTCATTTAAAATCAATTTTCCTGCAATAACTAATATTATTAAATGTCAATATCACTATCAATTTTATAATATTATTATTTTATAAAATAGTAATAAGATGATTTTATGTTAGAAATTCAAAACAAGCACTGTTCATTACATGAATTTATGTGGTTAAATTGAACAATGTAATCTAATACAAGAGTTTTTCATATATAATTTTGTTATTTTAAAAATAAAAATTGCTCACTACATGAATATTTGCAGGAAACTAATGTTTTTTTAAGCTGGTAACTAATGTTTTTTGAAAGGGATGTGATATTGCGTGACGGATTTCAGCGCGCCGGCGGAGCGATAGCTAAAGTGGCGGTTTCAGCGCGCCGACTGACGTGGCATACGCCAAGTCTGCCAAAAAGTGACGGTGAGGTGAAAAGGCTCCAATCGGCGACTTCCAGCCCCAGCCCCAGCCCCAGCCGCGACGATGACAGCATGACACGCACGAAATTTGCTGTCGAGATTTGAAAACTCGCACAAATTGTTACCAAACCCGTCATGATTTTCAATTTCCCTTTTTGAAAAGTGAAGTAGATTTTACAAGTCTCATTCAAGAAATGCATAGAAGATTGAAATAACTGATCCACTCATTATTTCCAAAATGTAGTACCAAAACACTGCTCAATATTAAACATTGAAAACCTAATTCATTGAAGGACTTTTGTGTTTAGAATTATACTAAAATGAGAAAATCAAATCAAATGAAAAAAAATTAATTTATATATCAGAGGCAAAATAAACATGGAAAGCACCAAAGTATGTCATTTGCTAATCACATTTGATATTTCTTATCATTTCATAACAGAGCCTCTAAAAAAAATCATTTCATAACAGAGAGATTTCAATTCAATTATCCCTCACTGAAGGTAACCAAGCATTATTAAACATTGAGAAACAATGCAAAAAACATAACAGAAAAGATAAAAAAAAATCATTTATGATGCTATGATCTTCTCCGTCTCGTCTTCTTCAAGAAGATGAACCCTTGAGAAACTTGCATGAAGCCGTCGCTGCAAAAATACAAAATAATCTTGTTTTAACAATGTTGCTTCAAATGTTGAGCTTTAACTGTGTGGATGCATAAGATTTTTATAGGCTAGTTTCAAGGGTTAGGATTTTCTGTTAGGAGCCGCTTGGCATTAGAATGAAACCGGATTATAAGATTTAGGAGGCAGTTTCAGGATGATGAAATTTTTTAGAGTCTAAAAAATTGAGAATCTATCTAAATTTATAATTTTCATGACAACACTCTATGGTATTTATAGTCTATGTAATCACTTTAAATATTGTTTTATTACGTTTTTATAATTAATATTTCCTAAAGTGTTCCTATAAAAGTGTATTGTGTATACAAAATTTGTCTACAAAATTTCGAACCCGAAACTTCTCCAGTCGTTTCTACAACATATCCAAACATACCATCATAAAAATGACTGTTAAAAAATTAAGAATAAATAAAACATAACACTTACAAGGATCAATGAAGGTGAACATGGCATCTCCACCGAAATTGCACGCGCCTACATCCTGACGCGCCTGATAATATTGATTGAAAATAACAGATGCATGGAATTTGACATTGTTGGGCTGGAAGCACGGGGCACCTTCTTTAATTTGCGAACAATCGACTCCACGCGCACCACACAACGCATCGATGTCTCTTTGATGGTTATAATCTGGCTTCGCCGGGTTCGCCACACACCATGGAGTTGCCTGAATATTTTCATATTTTGAGATTTTTTTTTTGAATAAATTGATAAGGGTTCAAAGTGCCTCACCCAATGATTAGATTAAGAAAAATGGAGGTCCAAATTACACAAATTTAAAGGTCCATATTTTGATTGATTATTTATTTTTTGATTGATCTATTCTTATTTTGGCTTATTTTGATTTTATGATAAATACTTGAAGGGTTGATCGACTTACTACGTTCCTGTCTGGCACGACTTGTCCATCTGCACATTCTCAAACAAAAAATAATGATTAGCAAAAGTTAATGAGAAATCTCGCTTATATTATCTCCTTTTAATTTTATATTTAGTACAACTTTTTTATTTTAATAAATTTTCAAACAAACTGTAAAAATGACATATATGAAATGTACATTCAATGAATAGCAACGGCATCAATTCCCTTTTTAGAATGAAAAAACTTTGAAATAAAATTGCTTTTTAGTTTTTAGACAAACAGAATGATGATATGTTGTCAAGCAAGACATTGTAAAATTTATTTGATATAGCAATTTATTTAAAAACAGTCGAAAAAATCTAAAAGAGAATCACCTGAAATTGCCAAAACGCATGAAATGAAGGCTAAAGCCAACACTAGTGTTAAAACTTTCACCACGGCCATTTTTTTTTCTCTTTTACTGTGATTTGAATAAAATAATCCATGGTTCCTCTGGTCTTTTATAGGCTCTTCAATTTATAATAATACATGCACCTAATTATTTGTATTATTTTTTTGTTAATTGTTGTACATTACATTTGGTTTAGAGGTAAATGTGCATTGTGTTTATTTATTAGGTTTCAATGAATGATTCCATCGAAATATGACTAGAGCGTTTTCTCTGCAAGGAAATAAAAATTAAAATAATTAAAACAATATCAGGGAGGAGACAACAAAACAATTGATACACATCATGGACTTATTTACCGGAATTTAGAAAGGTATAACAAAATTACACAAGATTTATTGATATAGAAAAGGTGGAACGAACATATAAACAATATGATGCATAAAAATAAATATCTAAATTGTTGTTCGTATGAAAAATTATAATATTAAAAAAGGTTTGATAAATATATATGAAGAGACATAATAATTCTATAAAAAGATATAATAGACAACTAAAAATGTATAAAATATGATGGATGATGTTTAGGAAATGTTTAAGTGGGTGTGGTGCGAATGCTTATCCATAAAAAATTAGACCATACCCTTATTATAGTAATAATATTTGAATTTGTATACTTATTTCTTTGAAATGATGATTTTATGCAAGAAATAATTTATGCCTCCTTTGACATCAATTTACTTTTTCAGTATTTTTTTTTCTGAAACATCAAAAAGTTTTTTGTTTTTTTATTTATGCAAGAAATATTTTTTTTCATTTTAAATTTATAATAATTTTTTTCTGCTTATTATTTATCAAATATACATTTTATATATGTCATATCAACAAAAGATTTCATGCACAGTTTAAATTTCTAACAAATTTTCATGTGCCAATATATTATTTTGTTCTTATTTTATTGTTTTGAGTTTCCACATAAAATTTTAGTGTCAATTTAATGTTTAATGTTTTTGGTGCCTATTTTATATGAAGTTTTAATGTTAGCACAATATTTCTCACATTACTATATCGAGTTTTAGATTTTATTATATTGTTTTCAATATCATTATGTTATGTTCAGTGTCAATATATTGTTTACAATAAAGATATAATTGTTTTCAGTCACTACATATGGTTGTATGCCTTTTTGGAAACTAAGAACAACATCAAAGTTGAAGCTTTTTGTGTGAAATTTTTATGTAAAATCTTGCCGATGATTGACAACCTGCAGAAAAGAAGATGGATTTGGTCTAACGTGTGTATTTTGTGCCGCAAGGATGAGGCGTTGGCTGAGCATTTGTTCACAGGCCGGTGTGCCTTCACTCAATGGGTCTGCAACTTAAATGACAACATCCAACTCGCCGACTTTAGAAGAGCTGCAAGCAAGCATTCTTGAAAGGAGGCGGTCGACGACAGTCATGTTGAGACCATCTGGCATGAGAGATGTAGCAGTACATTTCCTGATGAAGTGCAGAATGACAATGAGCGAGGTTATTGTGTTCAAGGAGGCCACTTAAGATGACTTTGCTTCTTTGATCAACTCCCAAGTCTTTTTTTTTGTTATTTTATCATTATTTTTAACTCACATGATGTGGATATTTAATCCGACTTTTACATTAGAAGGAAAATATTAAAATTAAATAAAAAGGAAAAGCTCTAAAAGAGAAGTGGAGAATTAATCTAACTTTCAATTTAGAAAATATACCAACTGAAATGAACCAAAATGAAAGAAATGATTTTTTATTTTATTATAATTTTTAACTCACATGGTGTGGATATTTAATCCGACTTTTACATTAAAAGGAAAACATTTAAATTAAATAAAAAGGAAAAGTTCTAACAGTTTCACGGAATTTAAGAGAAGTGGAAAATTAATCTAACCTTCAATTTACAAAATATACCAACTGAAATAAACCAAAATGAAAAAAAAGTGTTTTTTTTTGTTATTTTATTCACATGGTGTGGATATTTAATCAGGCTTTTAAATTAAATCAAAAGGAAAATTCTTATGGTTTCGCTGAATTAAAAAAAAGTGGGCCAAAACATACGCTGATCAAATGGTAAAAGATCCCATCAATTTCAGGAGAGATCCAAGTTCGAATCACGGCGAATGTATTTTACTTTAATATTTAACAAATCTAACAACCTAATGAGTTGTCTCATAAAAAAAATAGAGAATTAATCTAACTTCTAATTCAGAAAATGGGGTAATTAAAAAACCTAATGAGTTGTCTAAAAAAAAATGGAGAATTAATCTAACTTCTAATTCAGAAAACAACACACCAAGGGAAATAAACCAGAATGCTTTCATTGAGAGTCGAACTCAAGACCTCCCGCTTACTAAACGGGTGCTCTAACCAACTGAGCTATGAAAGCTACTTGTTACTTTTTTATATATAAAATATATATTAATGATACATGTAATATAGTTTGTGAAAAATTCTACGGACGAAATTGCTAAATTCTCTACGAAGTAACCTCTCTGCTTCTTCTCACTCTCTTCTCTTCTTCTCAATTCACAAATAAACAAATAACACAACACGGAGACAACATAAAATATTAAAAGAGAAGAAGAAGAAAGCTCCTCACTTCTCTCTTTATCCTCATTCCTCCTCATCTAAATCAATTTTCTCTCTTCCAAATTCCTTTCCTTTTTCGAACTATTCTAGGGTTTTTCCTCTGAATTTCATTTGTTCAAGTCAATGGATTCGGATTCGTGGAGTCGTCGTCTCTCCTCGAGCTCAAGGCGGGCTCTCAGACCTCGATTTGGTGAGTAAATCTTGTTGGGTCCAGCTCGTTTTAGCTAATTTGAGTACTAATTTTGAGATTGGGTCGTGTTTTGATACTTGCCCTTTGATGGGTTTAATTGTGGTTTTGTTTAGTGATGTAAATTACGGAATTTGAAACTTTCTTTCATTTTTAGTGTTTATGTGAGAAATTGGGTTATTTGAAGATTTGGGCAGAGAAGAAAGGCAGTTTAATTTGCGAAATTTCAAATATCTGATACATCAGTGCACTAATTTGTACAAAATGATATAACTTATGTTATGCTTTTGATAACTATGCGGTGCCCAAATCATTTCCTTTACAACATAGAAGCTGGAAATAATTTCAGATTTTTGCTATTTTTTTGAATTGTAGATATGTTGTTGGGATATGAAGATATGGATTTGGGAGAAGAGGAATTGAAAGCTGAGATTCCTTGTCCTTTTTGTGGTGAAGAATTGGACACTCTAGAATTGTGTTTTCATATAGATGATGAGCACCCTGTTGAGGCCAAAAATGGGGTATTTTTCTCTCTCAATGTTTATTTTTTGTTAAAATTTATTCCAATAAAATTGTTTTTTAATTGTTCTTTCAGTAAAAGTAGTGATTTAATTACTTTATGAGCTTGATTAGCTAGTATTATTTTATTATTTTATTTTAGTTTTTTAAAAGTTGATGTCTCATGTCATGGTACAGAGTTTGGTGAAAATGACCTAAAAAAAAGTGAACTGATGAAATAATGAAGAATTAGGTTATACTGGTACAAAACTGGTACCACAGATGAATTATTATGATTTATTTTTAACTAACTAAGTTTTATTTTTGTATTTTTTCGTAAAATTGCAGATATGTCCAATTTGTGTAGCTAGAGTAGGAGCAGACCTTGTTGGGCACATCACTATTCAGCATGCAAATTTCTATAAGATATCCTTTTCCGTTTCTATTTTTTCTCCTTATCTATAATATTATTTACAAAACCCTGAAACAAAATCAAAACCCTAAAACCAATCGAAACCTAACCAAGAAAAAACAAAACTGAAACCCTGAAACCATTAAAAACCTTAAAACAAAATCAAAACCCTCAGTTGCATCCACACACCTCTCTACACATTCATATCACGCAACATATACACACATGCATTACACAAGCACACACAATATATAACATACACGCTTACATAACTCAATCCCCAATTTAACATTCTACAAATTCCCTTTACTCTAAACTCCACATGGAAAAGAAAAGTTGGTCTTGTAACAAAATTGAAACCCTAAAACCAACTAAAACCTCAAATCAAGATCAAAACCCTCAATTACATCCACACACCTCTCTACACATTTACATCATGTAATTTATACACATATACATGCATACATTACACAAGCACACACAGTATACAATACACACACACTTACACAATTCAATCCCCAATTTAACATTTCATAAATCCCCTTAACTCAAAACTCCACATGCAAAAGAAAAGACAAAATTGAAACCCTAAAACAAAATAATTATACACACGCATATATCACATAACCACACATATCACATCTAAATCAATTCCCAATTTAACATTCTACAAATTCCCTTAACTCGAGACTCCACATGCAAAAGAGAAGACGCTCGCGCAACGTCCGCTCCAACCCGTTTGGGTCATCGACCAACTCCACGATTTCTCTTTTGAGAAGAGACATGAAGGACCACCACTTGTTCAATACCGGGTCGGGTTTAAGCTCGGAACCCGACCCGTTAATCTCGTCCTTTGTTTCCAACGCTCCGTTGGCGTTGGATGACGATGATGATGATGCATCGAGATTCGTGCGGGAGTTGGGTGAGGAGAGAGATGATGATGATGATGTGGATGGGATCTCTTTGGAGGATGATAAAGTTGTTGAAAGGTTTGTTTTGTTTTGTTTTTTTATTTTGTTTTGTTTTGAATTTTTAGGATGAATTTTATTTGTACTGGTTGAGAATCTCATGTGGTTTGTTTGTTTGTAGAGGCCTAGTTGTGCCTTGTTTTATCTTGTTTAGTATGTAATAAATAAAATTTAGTGAAAATTAGTTTGGGGGTCTTTTAAACAAATGTGAAAAGTTGGGGTAGAGATGATATTTCTTATGTTTTGCAGGGGTGAACATGAAATTTCCTTTATTTGTTTGTAGTTGTTTTTATGATATTTCCTATTTGGTAGGGATATACGTGCTATTTTGAGATTTTTTAGGTTTATACATGAAATTCCCCCGTTGTTTTATTGATTCGAAACTAAGACCTAATTTGAAATTTTAATTCGTAATTTTGCAGTGTTAATCAGCAGCCATCTGTACCGAAAGAGGATTTAGAGGAGAGAACTCAGAGGACCAATTTTGTACAAGGACTTGTTCTATCCACTTTATTTGATGATTTCACTTTATAGAAAAATGACCACACAATTGGCCACATAGTGGTTGTTGGCACAAAGAATCCGAGTGTTTTATTGATGGATCTTGTATGTATTTATTTATCTACTTCCTTTTTCTTTTCTTTTTTTTACTTTTTGATTTAGGGAATAAAAGTTGAGATATGTATGTAACTAATGGTTATTGGGTTCAATAATTAAAGACGTTGAGTTGGTATGTAACTAATGATTATTAGGTTCAATAAATTAAGGTACTTTTATCTTAATATATTTTATTTGATGATTTCACATTTTCACCTTGTAGAAAAATGATTACATGATTGATCGCATAGTTGTTGGCACAATTATACATACATGGGTTTTATAGATGGATCTTTTATGTATTTTATTCTCTACATCTTTTTTCTTTCTTTTTTTGTGGTTACGAAATAAAAGTTAAGATTTGTATGTCACTAATGATTATTGGGTTTAATAATTTAAGGCACATTTTATCTTAACATATTTTTATCGTGGGTTTATAGCTGAAATGGTAATCTCACTTGACACATTGGTACATGATTGATAATATTGAATACGTATTTATAATAATAATAATAATAATAATAATAATAATAATAATAATAATAATAATAATAATATTATTATTATTATTATTATTATTATTATTATTATTATTATTATTATTATTATTATTATTATTATTATTATTATATTATATTATATTATAGTATTGTTATTATTATTATTATTATTATTATTATTGTTATTATTATTATTATTATTATTATTATTATTAACTTCAAAAATCCATACTTTACAAAAATCAAATAACATAATCACTTTACAAAAATCATGAGTATAACTTCACAAAAGAAAAATAATCAAATAGCTCAAGAAATCGTACCTTTTCCTCTTAGTTCATGTAGTATATACAATTGCACTATAAACAAATCCAAAAAAAAATAAAAGAATACAAAAATGAAACAAATCTTAGTACATGTGATCGAACTTGTGTAACCAAATAGAGTTCATTTCCATGCTTTACCACTAGTTTTTTTTTTAATATCTATACCCCTGGAATTGGGAGTAGGTTGCCTCCCATTTAAATTTATTGTTTGTATGGACCCATTAGCAATTTTTCGCAATTGGGAGGGGCTTCTTGAAAGAATTTCAGGCCTGGACAAAAGAAGAACAAAATATATTAGATGAATAGAAAATAGAAAATCAATTCAAATATCGACGAAAGAATTGAAATTGTAATTTCTGAAAAAAAAAACCACTGGAGTTGTATTAAATACGAAATTGGAAAACAGTATTAACTTTTGGCTTGGATAATAATAATAATAATAATAATAATAATAATAATAATAAGTAGTAGTAGTAGAAATTCATATCCTCACCTTATATCAGGGCTCTTTTTTATCTTTTCTTGAGGCTTATTTACACTTGATCTATCTCCATTTATCACCTTACTTTTGGTCATTTTTACAACACTGCGCTGAGATTTTATACTCTCCTTTCCTGACGAGTAATTGACAGTATGCACTTGAATCGCATCCTCTTCATCATTATTATTGTTATAATTGTCAAGGCTAATAGAACTAAATACAAAGTTGAAAAATATATCAAATTTTATATAACAGAATCACATGTATTATGATGATTGTATTATTTTTCCTACAACAAATTTCTCACCTTCTTTCTGAATTGTTTCTAGTCTTTTGACGTGGCTTTTTGAAGCTCAATCCATCTCCATTCACCTTAGGTGTCAATTTTCTAGTACACTTTTGTGAAATATTGTCGCTTGTATGCATACCAAATGCATCGAGAGCCGTGCACAATTCTTGATCGATCGCTTTATAATTATTAGTATTATTATTATTAAGGCTAGTAGAGCTCCCTATTAGAGTTGAAGAATCACTCTCTGTAGATTGTTTATCTTCAATGCTTTGAGAAATTTGTTTCTTTCTTGTTGGAGTGATGTTTCCCCTGACCTAAATAAAAAAATATAAGAAGTATTTAATGTAAAGAAAATATTACAAAAATAGTTGAGTAAATTAGTACAAGCATCAAGTTGATCCATATATACCGATTTTTTTTCTTGTGTTGAGAGTTCAGACATTATTTTGTATTTGTATATAGAAAGGTATAATACGCGTGAAAACCATATAATATATGTAAATAAATGGTTTGTTAAATATTTACATAACAGAGAAGAAACTTCATTTTCTTTTTCTTAAAGAAAAATTTCAAAATATTTAATATAAAATGTTGGGTCAAAATGGTAACTTTACCCCTGTGTACTGATTAGAACGAGAACTCGTTCTATAAACCTTAGGACTTGATGTCATGCTTCTTAATAATTCATTTTCTTTGTCTTTTCTTGCTAATTCTTCCTTCAGATTAACAACCTGCAATAAGTATGAAACAACAAATATCAGAAAAAAAATATATTAATAATAAGGAAAAAAATGTAGATAGCAAGGTAATTTATCCTGCAAAAAATAGCAAATATCAAATTTTCCATTCCGAAAACTAGAAGTATCTAATTTACCCTTTCGAACTATTATGAATTTGGACAAGTATAATTGGTGATATTTGCCATTTTGAAAGGGAAAATGTAACAGATTTCAAATGTTAAAAGGTTAATGTGAGATCTGTAGTTTACAAATTTAGGAAGTACAATCAAAGGGTATAATATAAAACTCAGCCTGAAAGGAATATGCAGAGGATTAATTAACCTGTTGACTAAGCTCTTTTACTTCTGAACTTTCTTTATTTACATGAGCTGAACCGAGCTCAACAGACGAAACTCTTTCAGCAAAATTCAGAGTGCTTATCGTCTCGCCAAGTGCATCGACTTCCGGACTAATATGAACAAACATCAAAGTTTTCGCTTGCCCTCCTAAAATTATACAATAAATAAACAAACAAATAAATAAATAAATTTTATGATGCTTGTTTGTTCATCCTGCTACTTTGAGCCGACTCTTTGAAGGAAAAAAGTATACCTAGCACCCTCTCTAAATTTTCAACACTTATGTAATCATATAGAAATGTCGATATGCTATGTACATATTTATGTATGCATACATAAATGCCTACACGAAACATAAGTACATTCACAAATACTCACCAAGAGACCCTTGCAACAACTGAGTCAATTTACTGTTCCTATAAGGCACATGCGAGCTCTTACTCGCCATCGCAAAAACCACATCTCCTAAGGCAGAAAGAGACTTATTTATATGCTGAGCCTCCTTGAGTCTCTCGCCTCTTGCCTCGGACTTCTCGACCCGCTCGCTCCCCGCCAGGTCTATCAGGTGCATGCTACCGCGCAGGATCGTGGGTGAGGATGAGGATGAGGATAAGGCGGTTGATTTTATGTGGACTGTCAAGCAACTGGAAAAGGGAATAAAATGATGCATGTAAATACATATAAATAATCGTTCTGTGCCTACCCGCTATTTCTTTGTTCGACATTAATAACGGCGGATCTGATCGTTGAGGCTCTTGGTCAACTACCCGTAAGCGCAGCTTTGTACACGATATATTGTTTTTGTCGTAAAAAGCTACTTTATTCAGGCACACGGGTAAGTTGAATACTGGAAATTATGTATGTAGACAGTAATGATATATCGAGTGTACTAATGTTGCAGTTATGCAGATTTTATCAGGTGTTAATAATGTTATTTTTTTTGTTCTATATAAGAAAGTGTTGCGTATTGGTAAAATAAAATTGTTACATCCCGGAACCAAATAGTGGAAAATGGGGTTAGTTGATTAGTCCCACCTTGAGAAGTGAATAAAAATTAGAGTTATTTAAATAGGCCAGTGCATTAACTACTAGCATCAACCAAGCTTAAGCCTTTTTCAGGACAATATGGTGTGGGCCTGAAGGTTGGGTTGGGCCAGTTAATGTATTAGGCTCTAACAAAAATAAACTAAAATAAACAAAGAATGAAAATATTGGTAAGATAAATAAATAAAATAATAAAGGGAATTAAAAATTGGACCTGTGAGATCGGCTGCTTCGATCATTAATGGCGGTTGAACCAACAGCTCGATTTCTTTGACCTAATTTCATCAATTCGATTACTTCTTGAGTTGATTTCACACTAACTAGGCTCGCGTCCGGTACGTTGAGTCCATTTTGTGGGTTGTTCTTTATCTCTAATGTAATGAATTGGAGTGAAGGAGAATTCATAAAAGAAATATGCGTGAGAAAAGTTTCATAATGTCACAAAATAACTGGAACTTGAATTACCAGCTATGTTATGTATCCTTTTTAAGTTACCATCTCCAAGTAATTAAGAGCTTGTTTTAGGTTTTCTTTTTGCTAATTTTTTTACAAATTAAGGTCTATTTGAATTTATGCTTCTAAGTATAAAGCAATATTTTTGGTTCTATCAAAAGAAAATAAAATAAAATAAATTGAGGAAAAAGGATATCTTTGGTTGAGGCCATTTTTGGAAAGGAGATCTCTGACTTGTTCATTGTATATCTCAATCATTTGAACTGAAATTTCATAAGAGAAAATTTCTCTTCTTTTTTCCACAAGGTAAAATAAATCATTTAATGCTCTGTAATTTACCCCCATACTTTTATTCGTAATTTCTTTTGGACCAGCCTGCAAAAATGCAAAGGGAAATAACTATTGTAGAATAATATAGTTAAGTAGGCCTGTGTTGAGTCATAATTATGTAATTAAGCCTAAATTTTGCAATTAATTTCATTTTCCTCTCAATTAAGCCTCAATCTTACCTAACTTGTCCAATTTATCAGAATTCTGTAAAAGTAACCTCAATTAATAAAATAAGTCTCAATTGAGAAATTAATTCCAGTTTAAAAAAAATGTCTCAACTAACCCTATATTGCACAATTTTTCATGACTCAGCAAGTCTCAGGTTTAACCTAATTTGGTCCAACATTCTTCCTACTGCAACTAAAACCCAGACAAAATCTGCTAAATAAATTAAAGAAAAGAAACAAGAAATATAGAAAAAATGACTAAAAATGGACAATTGGGTTAATTTTTCATAATATTACCATTGTATGAGTTTTACCGGATCCAGTTTGGCCATATGCAAAAATACAAACATTATATCCATCTAAAACTGAGCGAATGAGAGGTTGCATGTCAGCAAAAACCTCTTCTGCATAAATAAATAAATATAATTAATAATTAATTAATTGACAATGGATTTTTTAGAAATATAAGAAATTAAGAACATGGATGTTTTGTTGTTAAAAATCTAGAGCATTTTGGACTGGCACAGTTTTGACTAAAAATAATTAGTTAAATTAATAAAAAAACAATTCAGATGGTAAGTAAATTAAAGTCTACTTCAATACTGTACATATCTGTACAATAAGAGGTACTGCAAAACAAACCCATTTCTTTCTATTAAATACTAGTCCAGGTTTATATCTACAATTTGAACTCTTGACTTTTGAAAAGGGGGAATATATGCAAAAAAATCCCTAAAAAGTTTAGAATCATTACAAACCTTGAGTGGCAGATGGAGCGAATACTTTATTGAAGTTAAATGATTTTAGTCCTTCCTTTCCATGTTTGGGGGTCAAAATCGTAATTTTGCCTTCATTAATATGCGCTATTGAGCTTGATTCTTTTGTTTGTCCTGGTAAGAAGGGCCTCACACGACAATATACTCTAATATTCCCTATTAATACAGAGAATAAAAAAGTATAATGAAATTAGATTTATTTTCTTTTTTCCTTGTTATATTAAATGGGGTAGGTTTTTTTAAGTTATACATTCATGTTATTTAAACTAAAATAGTTAGTTAATTTTGGTTTTCTAAACAATAGATTGTTATTATTTATTGAACTCATTTCGAACAAGCAAAATTATCATCTTTTGAGGGTTTTTCAGAGAAAACTAACCTTTTGGGTGTAAATGCAAATTTGAAAATTTTAGATTCATAAATTGGTTAACCAAAATCTAGCAACAATTTAGGGGCAAAGTTGCACAAAAAGGATGTATTCATTTTTTATTTTTTTGTTTGATGAAAGAACTGAAAAGGTTTTCTTGGAATAATATCAACAAAGCAAACTTTTAGAGCAGGGGTATAAATGTAAATTTGAAACTTTTAGAGGACATAAATACAAAAAATGATAAATTATTAACCTTTTAGATCCATAACTTGGTTATACAACTTGCGATTTTCCTCCAACACCTTGTGATAACCTGAAGCTGCTTTAACCACATCTTGCAAATTCTTGCCTAATAAATAATATATAAATTAACTAATGAACTAAAAAAATATTAATAAATAAATCAGAGAAAAATAATAAATGAGAAAATAATTCTGTAAACAAAAAGATATCATACCAACTCTAGCAATTTCTTCGAAATGCTGCTTTTTCATACACTCGACACCGGATTTAATATCAAAAAGGGCATTTTTCAGTTCCTACACAAAATGTTAAATTTTTAAGAGATAAATATGTAAAATTGAAGTAAAAGTGGGCATATAAGCCAAAAAGGCCATAGCATTACCTGAATCTGTCTCTCTTGCCAGTCAAATGAAGTAACTGAAGTCTTTCTATCCTCCTGCTCAAAAGAAAAAAGTTATTAAACAAATCTATTTACTATAAATTAACTAAAATTATTTACAATACAAGGGAAAAAAGTGCCCTACATATTTAACCTTACCAACCGTTTCCAGAGATTTTATATCCACACATGAACTTCCATTATTCTTCTTCTCAAAAACAGAATTTTTGAAAGAAGAGCTCCTGAAAAGCGTAGGGTTCTTTCTGACAAATTTCCCTGAGCTAGAATGTATAGGTGGTGCACCAGGTCTCTGTGGACCGGGTCCATGGAGCCTTTTAGTCTCATTCTCACTGTGGGTCTTTAGAGCCAGAATGCAATTCACAACCCCTGTTCCAGTTCCTTCCTGATTAAAAAAATAAATTAATTAAATAAAGAATATATAAAGTTAATTTTATTTTAAGAATATTTATTATCTTGATTCTATGGATTAAATTAAGCATATTAAACATTTAGTTTCTTTTGTTACTGGTACCGGTATCGAAAGAAACATTTTTGAAGGAAAGCACAATCAGTGCATCATAAATAAATAAAAATTGTAAAATTAAAATAAAAAATAAATGGCAAACCTGTTCTAAATCAGAGGACTCAAAAGTAGGTAACCCTAATTCCTGCATCGCAACTAGGAAATTTCTCAAATTCTCGAAATGTTGGTACGCACGTAAAGCTGCCACCTCATCTGGTACAGTAGATCCAACTGGATTCTCTACCACCTGAAAACAATAATGAATTCCTATTAATATCACAAATATGATAACTAAATTAAAACTTCTGCAAATATACCCTTCAAAAATTGAGAAATACAAATTTATCAAAAAAAGATAGAAAAAATTGAGAAAGACCACTAATGAAAATTTTAGGGTGAAATTAATAGGTCTTGCAGGGTGGTACATATATATATTTTCTAACAATACAAGTGTACAAAATTTGGAAAAAAATAATAATTGGATGAAGCAGTGAGCTAACCTGAGAGACAGAACCAGGATGAACCTTGTTAATTGCATTGCAAAGAATAATGCCATTTCTAAGTGCAGATTTCAATTCTTCTGCTGATGGCATTTCTGGAAATTCACTTGAAACCGTCTTCTTAAGCCAAATTGCAGCCTCATATCTTCTTGATGCTGTAAGAATTTAAAGAAAGAAAGGGAATATTAGTTATTGTTGCATTTCTAATGGCTTCTGAAAGGTAATAGGTAATATGAAGTGATGATATATAAAATTCTCAAGTAAAATAATGTAAGCTGATAACGATCATAATGTCAAATTACACGAATAAGTTTAAATATCTAACTAATTTTAATCATCTGTAAATATTAAATATCTGGAAAGAAAATAATTTCCTATTGATACTTTTGTGTGAGAGATGGAACAAATTTAAGGCCAATTCACACGAAGGATTTATCTTTTGAAAATGAATTAACTTATCAATGTAAACTATAATACAAAATTGTACAAATTTAAAATCATAGATATAGAAATATTTCAAAAGATTTAGAAAAGAAAAAATTATCATGACAAATAAATAAAAGAAAAACTAACCTGTTTTTTCAGCTTTTAATGAGGCCAAATCAAAATCTCTAACCCTCCCATTTAAAGATTCCATCTCTTTATACTAATTTCTTAACTAGAATTGATTTCTGATGAAGAAATGATAAATCCTCATGAAGAAGAACTGAACAGTTATTGTGGTCTAATTATAAAATATCATAAGCATTCAAAATTTTTTATAAAATATCATAGGGGCATAAATGAATAAAGTAGAGCTTGGAAGGAAGACATAACAAAGAATGATGAGTTGAGAATTGAGATGTTATGATATCTGTGAGAGTTTGACAATGGGGAGGGTTTATGTTGTCATAACAAAAAAGTATAGGTACTGTTGTCATAACAAAAAAGTATAGGTACTGAATTGAATATATGCATCCATCTTTGTTCTGTTGACTTTAATTTTAAAAGAAATGATTTTGTTTTAATAATAGATAAATGTCCTTCAGAAGTACTTAAAAATTATAAGATCAATTAAAGAAATGATCAAAGGAGGAATATAATTGAACAGGAGCTCTTTCTCTTATCTTTCAATAAAAAAAAAACTTTTATCTAAAAGAATAAAAAATGTGAATATTCAATTTTTAGAGGTCGACCCATCTTGTGATGTATACACTAAATGTTTAATTTGGATATTCTAATATTCTAATAATTTGCTAAATGTTTTGGAGATAGGAAGACAACGTGACTGTTAAACAGATCTCAATTAAAAATAAGAAACTGTTCAATAAGGGCTCCATGTTCCTCCTATTTTAAATTATTAAACATCCATGTATTTGCATGAAGGTATTTTAAATTTAACAAAATCTGCATGTGATACCACTCAAAATAGGAAATATACGTGATCTAACCAGGTTACAATTCAACATTGATTAGCCACGGTACCTAATTAAGCTACAATTCAACATCGATTTGCCCCGGCACCTAATAAAGTTAATACATATCTTTACTTTGCAGCAACAATTTTATTCGTATATAATTTGGAGCATAATAAGCTTAAATAATCATGAAAATGGCATTTGGAGCATAATAAAGCTCAAATAGGCATGTGTGAAAATGTATCACATTTGCTTAACAAAATCGGATAATTTCGTTCAATTGTGTACTTTTAACTGTACATTTTTTTCTATGGTAGTAAGCTAATAGTCTTTAACATGAATAAAATTAAGATAAAAATCACATGTTTAAGGATACATTAACATCAGAAATGGAAAAGCACAGAAACAATACAAGTACTATTGATAATTAGAACAAAAAACACATACGATTAAATTGAAAAAATAAACAACTAGAAATAATAAAGTTTGCCGCATCCCAAAAAGGAAAATAATAAAATTAGAAATAATAAAAACCTAAGGCATATCCTAAAAAGAGAAATAATAATAGAGTACTGCATACTGCTAAAACTATAGACATATAGAATACTAAATAGACTAAATAATAAACAGAGTCTAGAAATCCATAAACTGCATGTTAAAAATATTGCCAAAAGTAGCAACTAATTCCTTCAAAAGACCCAACAGTTCAGCACACCATCTCACGTTAGGCTGTGGAACTCACACTAGGCCCCTCCTTCCCTTGAAATATTCATGCCCTGTTAAGAAAGAAAGCACACTTGATATTAGCTAATAAAACAGAAAAACATAATCTCATGTTAATATGACAAGACAGATGTTTCTTCTACTCAAATAGATGTTAAAGTTAATAAGAAAGAAGAAAAACTCACGTAAAGCGTCTTGTACAGTCAATCGAAGTTTCGGATCAGGCTGGAGAAGACCCTTCACTAAATCTCTAGCTTCTCTCGGTACAAGCAGCCATGTACGGTCACTGAAATCAGGGCCTTGCGAAATGTCGGGCCGCCAGGTGTCAATGTCAGATTCGCTGAAGTGAGGACCTTGTTCAAAGGGAAATTTCTTGACAAGCAGAAAATATGCAATCACGCCCACACTCCAACAATCTGATTCATATCCCGCAAAACCGTCAAACACCTCAGGGGAGATGTAGTCAGGCGATCCAGCTGGATAATCTAAATATTCACCTATAATTACACAAGTGAAAAAGATACATAATAAGTAAACAAATTAATAAATAATTAATAAATTAATTAATTAAAAGTACAAATAAATAATTAATATTCACCTGGCATGATGAACTCTGAAAGACCAAAGTCAATTAGCCTGATGCTCCGCACGTCGCCCTTAACTGCAAAAATGAAATTCTGAAATATCAACATTAAAAATAAAAAGTCAGGATTAAAATAGTACAATCATTTAGCTTGAGAGAAATTACCAAAGATATATATAACACAGTCATTTAGCTTTATAGATCATGAAAAAATAAAACATACCTCCATTTTTAAATCGCGGTGCAAGATGTTGTTGCGGTGACAAACACTGAGAGCTTTTAAGATTTGTTTGATAAGAAGTCTCGTCTCGTTTTCCATAAAGGTGCCGCCATATCTGTTCAAAAAAGAAAGTAAAACCATTATAAATCAAACAAAATATAAGGGAAAGAGATAAAAATAATATAAATATCCCATTAAAAATAATATAAAAAATATTTTGAGAGTTAACAGAAAAAAAAAATACATACCGATTGAAAACATCAGTTATGTCACCTCCTTCACACAATCTGAAAAACACAAAATTTAAACAAAAAATGGATTAGTAAAGTAATTCAAACATAGGAATATTTTGTTTGAGAATATTGATTGCACTTACTCCATAACAAGATACACATTTTTCGAATCTTCATAAGCCCCATGAAATTCAAGCATGTTATTCTGTCCTTTTAGGGTTTCCATGATTTTCACTTCAATTTTCACACCCTCTATATCAATAGGGCTTTTGAACTACAAATAAAGAAAACAAAAAGTTTTACAAAATTAGTTTCAGTTTTAGATGTGTAGTACAGATCAAGGAATCAAACTACAAAAATAAGCCAACAAAAATAAGAATAGAAGCAATACCTTAGATTTTTCAATGAGTTTTACTGCTACAAACTGACTTTTAGGAGAGATGACACGATGCTTGAATCGTGCTTTGAAAACCGTGCCATAAGTGCCGCTGCCCATTTTTTCTATAAGCTGAAACTTTGCGCGAAACCCTTTTGAGAACCCAAAAGCTTTGGTCTTCGAGGAATTGAGCTTCTGCTTTTTGCATACAAAACAAAAGAAACAAAATTAACAATTGAAGATAAATCAACCTTTTTACTGACCATCTACAGAAAAGATGTAAGTTAATTGTCTCACCTGGTCAGTCAAATATCTCATAGATCGCGCCTTGTTCATCTTCTCATTAAAGTGCAGGTTTCTTCTTTTTCTTGCCTCCTCAATTTTACCTTCCTTTATAATCAATTTTTCCCTTCTTTTTCTTTCCTTTTCTTTTTCCATTACTTTCATTTTCTTCATCTGATCATTTTCAGCTTTTTCTTTCTTCTTCTCACAAATCTTCTTCTCACTGCTATTTATGTTGGAAACTTCTTCAGAAACAGCTTGTAGGACAGAGAGTTCTTCTTCCTCCTCATTAAGATCGTCTAGTTCCATATCTATTTCTTCTCCATCACTTGAATTGCCACTCTTCATTTGTTCATATGCATCTTCAGTTTGGAGTGAAGAGAGCTCAATACACTTCAGTTTCTCATTTTCCTCTTCACTCTCCTTCAGCATTGACAATCTATCTTGAATTGCCTTCACTCCAGTGCTGGATGAAAGAGTCAACTGCCTACCAATAGCCTGTACAAGTAAACACAGAATATTTTAATTTCAACAAATTATCAACTAAAGGATCAAATATAAATTGAAACTAAACCAATATATAACATTCACTAAAGTACCAGTTAAGCTAGATTACATTTCAGGTAATCAATCAATATAAAAGGTTGATTGAGGTTTAAATGTGGCTTAACAGGACCAAACAGTGACACAAAAGTAGTAACAAGATACATAGTCTTAAGCCCACAGTTGATATTTTAGACAAACAGTTCAAGAAAAGCCTGTGCATAGGGGAAAAAACTCACCCTAAACGACCGAAGGATAGATTTTAGCATTTCATCCTGCTTGTTAATTCCAGGTCCAAATCCGTAACGATGAACCAAAACGACACCATGATCAGGGACTGTGACAGCAAAGGCGTACTAACTGGAATTAGCCATAGACCGTACCGCTTGGCCTATTCCAAGGCCTTGGAATAACGCTTTCATCACTTCGGGCGTTGGAATAGGACTTTCATCAAGACGGCATTTGTAAATCTTCACACGTGGTGTCACAATCACAGTGAATCTGTATTGTTTTGAAACCTGTTATCATAAACATAATTTTGACAAAATGCACTGTTACCCAATTTATCTACCAAAAGACAAAGCTAATGCAAATATTACTGCTACAGTATTGTACTAGCCAGAGCTTAATAATATGTTGGAGACTTTTAACAACTAATTTACCTCATAAGTAGGAGACGTTTTAGATTGAAATGAAGAGAGCGCATTTTGGTCCTCACTTTCCAACTTCTCATTTCGCTCCTCAGTCTCCTCTCCATTTGAAACTAATCCATTACTAGTTTCAAAACTCAACTGCTTGCCAATAGCCTGCGCATCAAGACAAAACAATTGAACAGATCAACAAACAAAACAACTGAAATCTGAAATTACATCAAAACAGTTTAACATGAACCTGACAAGAGAAACAAGATCCTTACCCAAAACGACCGAAGAACAGATTTCAGCACCATATCACCACGATTAATTCCAAGCCCTGATTCAAACCGATGAACAAGCACCAAACCATGATCAGGGACCGAAACAGCAAAGACATATCGAGTGCCAGCAATGGATCGCACAGCTTGTCCAATTCCAAGGCCTTTGAATAGAACCTTCATCAATTGCGGTGATGTCTTACAGCCTGCAACACGGCACTGGTAGATCTTCATGCGTGCTGTGTCAATCACAGTGAATCCGAACAGATTTGAAACCTGTAATTAGAAACATTTCTTTGTTAGAATCAATTGTGTCATTGTGGCACAGGTCAAACAGAGGAGTAATTTACAAAACAGAGATACCAGTACTGAAACCTAAACTATGTTTTACACATTTTAATCTACATGATGATAAAAAATGTGAGGAAAACCTAGGTAGTTGTACAACTAGTAAGATTTATGTTTTTATCACGAGTCTTGATTTTTGACTGTTACTAATGAATAAACCACAAGGAAAATCACCAAACAAAAACAGAGGAAGAGAAAAAAATAAGATCTGTTGCCAAGATTGCCAAAGAAGAAGCAAAGATTTATTCAGAAATCTTTATTTCTGATCTGGATTCCGTGACTAATGAATAAGCAAAGAAATAACAAGGAAGAACCGATTATCAAAGAAAAGCAAAAGAAGAGAAAAAGGATAAGATCTACTGTCAAAATTAACAAAGAACGAATCAAGAAAAGAAAAACACGACAGAAAGAAGAAATTTCGACTCTGACACGAATCAAGAAAAGAAAAACAAAAATCAAGCAAGAAATAAGAAAGATTGCCACATACTGGAATCAAGAAAATAAAACAAAAAATCAAGAAAGAAAGAAACAAGCAAAGATTACCTCTAAGCCAATGCGAGATGCGAAAATGACAGGCCGATCCAACACAAGTGTCGACGGCGAATAATCCACCTCAATATCCCGCAACAATGGGCGCCGATCATCACTCCTCCTCCAAAGGAGAGTGCAGAGCACCACTAACACGGCCAACGGGGCCAGAATCGCCATGTCAGAAAAACGGAACGAACGTGCAGAAGCTATGAGAGAGAATCAGTCAGAGAGCAGTGAGCGCAAGATCGCAAGAGAGAAATAGCGAGATTGCAAAATAGTATCAGAATTGAGGGCAGAATGTTGCGATGTTGATATATATATATAATGGGAGCAAGAGCGGGAACCGCGTGTTACGTGATCTCTTCTCTCTACGGCTATCTGCGTACACCGGGCTTACGCGGAGAAATAATTGGGCCTGGATTAATACATCATTAATGCCCATAATTAACACGGGCCTTAGTTAATCCATCATTAAGCCCGTAATTAACTTGGGCCTGAAGCCTAATATACCAGAACCTCGGCCCAAATAATACCGCCGTCCGTACGGCTGCCGCCTCAGCCGTAAGCAGTGTTGCCTCCATATCCTCCGACTGACTGGATCCGGTGAAGGTCTTAATAGATTGAGGATGGTGCCAAATCGAAGTGGACTCGAGCTAATCTGGAGGAGGATTTCGAAGGGCTGAGCTCTGTACAAAGTGTTGATCAGGGAAAGGAGGTTGTGGTGGAGGGAAGAGTGAGATTGCTGGATGGTTTGTTTGGAAGTGTGGACGAGCTGAGATAGTGAGATCCATAACGGATGGAGAACGCGGAGAAGGGACTGAGAAATTGAGGGTAAGAATGAATAATAGGAGGCTATTAGAGAGATGGAGAGAGGAGATAGTAGAAGAGGAAGCCATGGCTGGGTTTTTTTTCTTTAAACGGAGGAAAGACACAAGGGAAAGGAGAGAGTGTGATTTATAGTTTGTTTTTACACAAGGGAAAGGAGGCAGAGATAAAAGAATAGTTGTGTGGTGGTTTTGTTGTAGATTTATATGAAGCAAGTTAAAAAAATAAGTATAGCTGTATAGGGGATTGATTTTCTGATAATTCGAGAATCTAAATCTTGGATTTAAGAAACTCCAGAATTCCAAATCTCAGATTGTTTTATGCATGCCCGGTAAGAAAACTGAAATTTTTTCCTCATTTGGAGCCAGTTTCTCTGATTTATATATTTACATAATCTAATTTCTATCTAAAAGGAAAAACAGTCTAACTAAATTTTTCTATATAAAAACTGACAAAAAAAATCTAATTCTAATCTTGGCCCAACTGATGTTATTCTACAGCCCGAAGCCCACTTTTCTAGTCTTTCATTAATCCTACCATCTATCAAGCCAGGCACAGAGACAGAGATCAAATAAAAGACCAAAAAATACTAAAAAAAGAGGGAAAAAAGGAAAATCATTCCTGCTAATCCGTTGATCAATTGATACACAAACAGAGAGAGAGAAAGAGAGAGATGGAGATAGATATAAGCGCGCAGACAAAGCCAGTGATCGTGGACCATCGTATTTCTCTCTCGCATTACTATCGTATCGCTGGGGGCCTTCTCCAACAGATTAATTTTTCAATCTATGCTTTTTTTTTTTTTGTTCTTTTTGATGGAAGCTATGATTGAATTTTACTGTGATTCTAACTTTCTGGCAGTAAAGTATTTTTCTTATTTGAGATATAGAAATGGTTATTACTTAATTGAAGTTCAATGTTTTAAAAAAAAATGTTTTCTTTGTAAGCCTCAATTAAGTAATACCCATTTCTAACAGGTTCCCTATAGCTCTTATTTGATTGCTTAGTAGAAAGGTTTTCAATTTTCAGCCAGTCAATTATAATCTTAATAATTTTAGGTTATTCCGGTTGTGAATTTGATGTTTAAGCCTCGATTGAACTCCCAATTTAAGTTGGCCTCAATTAAGCAATTTAACGACAATTGGTACAAGTAATCAAAACAACACAACGTCATAAAACAAATAAATTGGGATCAATTGGTATCGGTACCAAATTACGTCTGATTGTTTAGATTCCATTCCAGCATTGCATTATTCTTCTATATTTTGTTATATTTGATGTTTGAGACCCAATTGAACTTTAAATTTGCCTCAATTAAACAAAATGACAAAAAGAAAATCGTTTTTACTACAAGTTACAAAGGATTAGGTTTTAATTTTGCAAACTTTTTATTTATTTTTTGTTTCTTTATACTTGAATTTCCAGGCCAAGATATACAGAGAGGAGAAGAATCTCATTGATCTATATATAATCCTTCTCAGATATTCAAGGTACGAAATATGTTATCTTTAATCATATTATATATGAATCTCAATTTTGATTTTCAGCTTTAGGTATAAAAATAAATTACAAATACACTAACTAAATAATGTAGTGCATTTAATAATAATAGTAATAATTTTATGTTAAATGCAGTTTGTTATACAAAACAATTCCTTCTCACCGTGATTATGCAATTTATTATTCAGATGAGAAATCTCTTTCCAGAAAGGTATATTTTATATTTTATATTTTATTATTTATAGTGCATTTGTAACTTGATCTTAAAAATATAATCTTCTGCATGACTAATATATATGTATATTTCATGGTATTTGTTCTTAGAAACTTCTAGATGTGATGACTGAGCTGGAGACAATAAAACCAGCTGTTCAAAGGAAAATTAATGCACATAATAATAGGGTCAGGGGAAGTGAAAAGACGTGGAACTGGGAATGGAGAGTGAGAGAAGAGAACAGAGAGATTGACAGCTGCAATTGGAAGGAGTGAGTATGGTCAGTCTAATCACATTGGACAAGGAGGCAAATAAAACAATATTTGTGTGGCGGTTTTGTTGGAGATTTATATGAAGCAAGTTAAAACAAAAAGTAAAAACAAGGACTGATTTTCTTTTTATATCATAATTCAGAATAATGTTGTGTGTGTTATTCACAAAAACAAATAGTATACCTTAATGACATGTATGCAATATGATCTAAAGCTTTATTTGTTAGAATATCAAATTTGAACTTTTGACTTTTTTATATTTTTTCAATACTTCTTTTTACACAATACAAAGTGTTATATACTCATTTATAAATAATTTAATAAAATTATATATCGAAGATAATTAAAAGGATGGTTTGTACAGTCCAACAAAACGCCTACGACTTTTTTCTCTAGATTGGACCGGGTTTTCTTTTCATCTCATATTTTACATTTAAACATCACTTATTCTCTACACATGATCCCTCCCCCTTCTCACATCTGACTATTAGCGCCTCTTATTTTCGATTAAACCTACGGCATATAACAAACATTGCATTCCGACGCTAGTAAGACTTTTGCTTCGCCCTGAGAAAATCGTTTCTATCTTTACTCAGTATGGCAAACAGTTCATCAAACGGATTCTAGCTCAGGAGTCGTTTTACAACCATATGTGAACAATTAACAAAATTCAAGTTAATTGGACCGTTGGTCTCAATATGTAAGGCGCTTATACAAATATTAGACTATTTTGGAAGAGCATCGGGCTCTCTCCCAAGAGGAATACCCACCTTTTTTTAGTTCTTTTAACTCTTTTTGTTTTAAATTACTTCCGTTCATTTTCCCAATAGTGATATATTTTGGATAAAATATTTATTCAACATGCATTTTTCACAACACTTTTAGGTGATTATATAATATTTTTTTTGTTTTGGTTATTTATGTAGGATATTAGGTCTTATTTTACTCAATATTACACAACTAGGAACTTGGGGGCTGCCTTTTCCTGTTTTGTGAGTATATATCAGATCATGGAAAGAGAAGAAAATGGATCGTTTACTTGTATTTCTATCATAATGTTGTTAAAAGTTTTTTTAATTATGTTTGAAATGTTTGTAGAAAATAAAGGTTGTTTTGCACCCTTTTGAAGTTAATATTTTGCAATTCCCTTTTAAATAATGTTCGGCTTTCCTGTTTAACGGTATATTTTCAAGCTCCAAACTTGTCATTTACTTGTGACTTGTGATGAAGTGTATTAGTTTCATGATAATCAAATGAGTTATTATTTGAATTCAAATCTACAAAAAAAGTGGAATTTTGAATTTGACCAACCTATGATATCTCGAGCAGCTTTTCGGATTCGATACAAGATTCTCTCTCTATCTTGATATCTTGTTAATAATTTGGATCCGAATCTTGGGACCGTCTTTTCCTCTCTCTCTAGGTCTACTCAAAAGTATTCCTTTGAGCTTTGTAGATGAGCAAAGAATGATCCTATTCAACCCACGGCAAGAAAATGAAAAAGGGTTGGAAAGTGTAAACATCACCAACATTCATATTCACACTACTTCCATTTTTTTGCAAAATTTACCTTAATTTTTATTAAAAATGTCACATACAAGTACCCCTGCAAAACTAGAAATATAGTGAATTCTGTGAATACCCTGATTAAAAGATTTATATGGTAAGAAGGGTGTTAGAAGAGCAAATCACTGTTTTCTTCACAGCTCTCTCTTACAGAAAACCCAGTAAATGTCAATATATATATATATATATGATGTATACCTTTGTTACATGAGAAATATCATGCGAAAACGAAAAAAATGAGAACTATAACTTCTATAAAACATGCTCTCTATTTCGTACTTTCATTTCAAAAGAAACCACAACTAAATCCCTCCACTGAAATTAAGGAAGGAGGTTCGAACTGTTAAGTGAAATTTTTTATGTTTTATATAAAGACATCTAATATAAGGCATCTTAGAACTTTGTGAAAGGTCACAAGTTCGAGTCCAGACAAACATAATTTTGTGTAATACATATTTAGCAAAATCATCAACTCATAAATTATGGGTTTAACCTCAAAAAAAAAAAAATATATATATATATATATATATATAAAGTCCTCTTATTCAATGTGCCATATTTCTCATTTGGCAAGGTATACATACTATTTGAGATTTTGTAGGGGCGCACATTACATTTCGTAAGGGTCAACATGGGCCAAAGCACTTGTACAAATCTGTTTCCTCCACCTGCATGTTAATCACATCCGAGCCGCATTCTTCTTGATCTGCTCCCCCTTCGGCGGGTAGAGCTTGCAAATCCTCAGCCGAAGCATAAGAACTGCTCATCCCATCATCAAAGCGCTCTGGCGATGCCACAAGCAAGTCATGTCCTCATCATTAAATGGTGATGGTGGTGGTGGTGGTGGTGGTGGTGAAACGGTCTTGCGAGTTTGAGTTTCTAGTGGTTGATATGCAAGAGATGAATACTGCTCACGATGTCTGTAACGCCCCAATATTTTTTAATTATAGAGTTATGGGTATTTTGATGATTTCAGATAAATTTATATATTTTATTTAATATATATAAATTATTTAATATACTTTAAATATAAACTTATAAATCAATTTCACTTAATTTATATTTGAAATTTTACTAATATGAATATTATTTCAATTATCTTTTATTTTAAAAATATTGGATGCAACATTTGGACGCAACATTTGGATCGTATCCCTTGGCGACAACTTTTGGACACAACTTCTGGATCACATCTATTCATCGCATCTTTTGATCGCATCTCTTGAACATAACTTTTGGATCGCATCCTTTGGTCATATCCATTGATCGCATTCTTTGGATGCAACTCTTGGATCATATCCATTAATCGCATCTTTTCTATTAAGAATATTCAGCACTTGAATACTCTTTATGCAAGCCTTATAATTATAAATCAAAATTATAAATGGTATCTAAATAGTAGATATCACATATATACTGACTCAATTTAACCGAAACACGCACATCTCTCTTGATACCACTATTGGGTTTCAGACGTGCATAACGCAGCGGAAAACAAAAATTTCGTCCAAAACCAATCCGAGGATCCGTGCGTATCGGTTAAATCAAAGAAATAAATCTTAAAGATACCTTTCGGATTACGCTTAATCCGTGACGCTCAAACCATGCGTGTTGTCCATGCGTCTCTAAACCGGTTACCGTCCTAACCGATTTTACGTCCGTCTATGCCATCTAGGTCGGATCGTGCGGAAGTCATCTACCGCACACACAATCGGTCTCCACCAAAACTCTCAACAAACCGTTCTCATCTTCTTAGGCCGAATAGATCACAAGCGCCGAAAGAACGAACGCCTCTACCGGTGTCCACACGAACAAACTTCTTAAAACGGGAAGAAGAATAATATATATGCTAGTAGCTTGTTCTACTCTTGCATAAGAAAACTCTTCTTATTTTATCTCACAAAAGATGTATATAATTCAATTGCACTCTTTCATTTTGTCATACAAAAGAAGGCACCCTTTCGTAGATATACAAAAAGGAAAGCACCCTTTCGTAATTTTGTCACACAAATAAGAAAGGATATTTCTCTCTCTTTTGTCTCACAAAAGATAATGAGAAATAATGAGAGAAAGAATGATGTGGTCTATTGAATTTGGAGCCCTCTATGTTCTTATATAGAGGTGAAGAGTCATGTTTCCTCACACTAAAAGATGTGTATGACATCACTCATCATTATCCATATGCCATCATCTAGACTCTTCTAGATTACATGATTTTTTGTGCTCATATTCTTTATATACATATATATATATCACATCTTATCACATAAGATGACAATATATTTTGTGACATTCTTATGCAACTCATCATATAAGTCGCTAGGATTTTCTGTGCTCGTTTCAGTTTGTTCTTTGTGTGTGACCCTGTAGGTTCACTTAATGTTGGCAATAGACTTGACAGTCTATAAATCATGAGCGGACTCTAGCAAACCATCATGACTACCCAATTTAAGTGAATGTCGGTGATCCGATTTACCTAATCAACAATCACGTATTTAGTCCCTTTGTCACGCGATATCTATATCGATCATAAGGCATGTAAGACGCCATCCTTATATTAATCGATTAATATTTCTTGATTCCGAATTAAACTGAACAAGAACAAATGATATTAATAACTCTTATTAATTTATTTGAGTATGGCCATACATTTCTTCAGTTCAATTCATCAAGAGGCCTAAAGATATCTCTCTCATTTATGGGAGGAACAAATCCCGTCTTGATTGCACTCATCCCTCTACATGATTCATTGTATACCTAATCATAACCGTTATGACCACCCGGTTAAAGGCAATGTTAGATTATATTAAAGTATAAAATTACTCATGTTGGGAACCGAGACAATCTCAGGTCAAAGGACTATAAATGTTTTATGTTACAAGAATCGCTAATGACGTAAAACATGTAGCATTCTTATGGCGGGTCGACCCAAGATATGGTCTCTAACATATACCTATGTTAATGACTTGATAACTATTTATCCATGATCGGTAAAACATAATCATCACTCAACTAATATACTTGGTGTACATTTATAGCTTGTATATAAATATATATTTATATGTATCTGCAAGTATATTTGTCTCCACAAATATCCTATAAATGACCAGAGACGATTTAGAATAGCATTCATAACACTTTATAGTTTTACTATCAAAGTCACGAACTTTGATGACATAAAGTTGAATTGCATATTCATGGTCTATTTTAATTATATTAAAATAACATATACGCACATATTATATGAAATATCTTACAATAAATATTATGTTTGTTATTACAATCTATCATCTAGGTCACAAACACTTTGGCATAGGGCATAACACCATCACTTTGTTGCCACTTGATCTCTTGTTCATTGGTTAAGAGGTGGATGTGTTGCCGAAGCTTAATTCTAAACGAGAATTCTCTAATGGAAAGTTGTCTATGTTCTTCGGCTATGTCAAGAATTAACAATACCTTCTTTGTTAAGGAAATGTTTTTAAATCTAGGTCACAAACACTTTGGCATAGGGCATAACACCATCACTTTGTTGCCACTTGATCTCTTGTTCATTGGTTAAGAGGTGGATGTGTTGCCGAAGCTTAATTCTAAACGAGAATTCTCTAATGGAAAGTTGTCTATGTTCTTCGGCTATGTCAAGAATTAACAATACCTTCTTTGTTAAGGAAATGTTTTTAAATCTCGAGTGATTGGACTTCCATTCTGTTAGAGTTCTTCTTAGTCTTCCTAACTTGGTAAGAAAGACTTTAGTACTAGAGGTCGGGTTGTTTGTTTGTTGCGTAGATGTTTTAACTAACTCTTTAAAGTCATCTTTCAAAAACCAACTTCTTTCCATACGAAATCTATTCTTTCTAGGTTTGTCTAGATCATAAAGTTCTAATAGAAGGGGAGTGTAGTCTGAAGTTGTTGTTGGTAAGTCCCTTAGCATGGGACTCACATTAGAGTTGATGAGGTGGTCGGCGAGAAAAATTTGATCTAATTTGGAGAGGCAAGGATTCGTTATTTTATTGGACCAAGTGAATTTCCTTCCACTTAGGTTAACTTCCATGAGAGTCAACTCATTAATCAAGTCATTGAAATTTATAATAAGAGAGACATTAGGATTAACACTAGTAGTGTCTTGGGTTGCTCTTATTAGGTTGAAGTCACCAACAACAATCCAAGGTAGATCATTGTTGGCTTTAATATCTCGCAATTCATTTAGAAAATCATCCTTTAGTTCATCGGCAGTCGGACCATAAACATTTGTTAAGAGGAAAGAAGTTTGAGCGACAATGTTGCAGAGAACAATAGATGCAGAGAGCTGAGCTTGAAAGGATTGGGATAGTGAGAAGTTTCGATCCCAGGCAATAAGAATTTCTCCGCGCGTGTGAGTTACATTTTTAGCAAAAAAATTAGAAATAGAAGGTGGACAAATATTAATTAGATTGAAAATAGTGGTGTCATCCCATTTAGTTTCCTAAAGACACACATGACTACTAGACGATCTAATAGTTTCCTTAACAATGTCACTTGTCCGAACTACCAAGTCCTCGAACATAGATTAAGATTACAAAAATTACACATCATATCCATAAAATAACAAAAAACAAGAGAAGAACGCATCCATAAGAGGGATGCAAGAAGACAGCACCTATCAGTGGATCAGTTGTCAAGTATGACCTCCTCCTCTTCTTGTTCTATTGAGGCAGGAGCAGCTGAAGAGGAGACAGCCTGGAGGTGCGAATCAGTGTTCGCATCAGTGGTCTTGCTCATTCCTACAAAGTCTGCAAGAGAAAGTAGGTCATTAGAATCAAGTGGTTTTTTATTAACTACCTCTTGGTTTAGTGCATCTCTAAGTCCCACTTTCGCTAGGTCTTCCTGAAATTTAACAGAATAGGCTTTGGATTTCTTTTGTGTTTTTTTTTTGCAGGCAGTTACACAAACCCATCAAAGAGTTTGGTGGGTTTAAGCTTGCTTGTACTCCTTCTCGTAGGCACTGTTGAGACAGGCCTACTGTTTCTCTTTTTGCAAGGTTGAATAGGAGTTTGTATGGTAGGTTTTTCAGAAAGAGGAGTCCTAGACATGGAAGGAAAAATATTTAAAGCTTGTGTTGTCTCATTGGATGGAATTAAAGAAGGAATGGACTGAGGAGGAGGCCCAGGAGACAAGTTGAGCTCTAAATTCTTCCTCGTACAGATGAGGGGGGATTTAGTGGGGTTAGACATAACACTACATGTAGTGGATTGAGTTACCACGTGTGATAGTAAATCAAGGGTCCCCCTTGCACTATTACATTTACCTATTGAGCTGATTTCGTGTGGCATCTCAGAGACTGAGCGGTGTGGGCAAACCTTGTTTAGCATAGAGTTCGGAGAGGCTGCATTGTCCGTGGCCACAGGAGATCTCATCATACCCAAGTTGACAAGGGGATGGACATTTGTATCAAAGGGAATGTCAGAAAGACTCGTCTTTTGGAGAGTTGGAATTTTTACTGTTAGCATGATTATTACTGTGTAAAAGACTCTTGTGTTTATTTCAATTATTACTGCTAGTATGATTTGTACCACTCAATACAACTTCAATTATTTTCATGATTTTTAGTTACAAACGAAATCAACACAAACAGTTTTTGATGATATTTTAAAGGAGGGTAGATGACCAATATATCATAATCAAAACAAAATTCTTGCCCGTAGTAGTCAATATGCAAATCCATAATAATCCTCAATAAATTTGTATAAATACATAAATCTACAATCAAAACAACAAACCCAAACACAAATTCTAACCATAATAGCTTTTTCAAAGCTACAAAACATGTCCATAAATACTATCTCTTGCTTCCCTTTTCATAAGAATAATTCATCAATTCATGTAATGTTTAAACATACATTCTCATTTGGCTCCTTCAAGTTCACTATAACAATACCTTTTTTGCTGGATCCACTTGTGCTATAATATATCCTACAAAAAATAAATAAAGGAGTTCATTAGTACCAGTTACAATAAACACACTAAATCCTCACCAGTTCATAAGAAATAATGAATCATACAAGTAAAACTGATGATTACCATGCCGGTTAATTGTCCATCTATGCCCCCAATCACTAAAACTGATGAAATATTGGTGTCGGTTAATTGTTCAATTATGCCCCTAACAAACCTCTATTACGTCTAGAAGTCCCAATAAACTCTCACTTCTTGAAAATCAGAAAAAAGAATTACAATACCCTAACTGGTACATAACAGTTCAGATCTAACTGGTATGACTTGTATGTACCAGTTAGGGTTTTCTTGATCACACCATTTAAGAAAGAGGGTGACGAGAGAGAAAAAAACACACATACAGAGAGAGAGAGAGAGAGAGAGAGAGAGCGTACTTAATTCTCGAGTTTGAGAGAAGACGCACGCAACAAAGGCAACAGGTCTTGACTCAAGAGACATCTTTTCGACAGTTCAAGAGAATGAATGCTTTCTCTCAAAGCTATATCATTCTTCCTCATGAATAAGATTGATATAACAATTCCCAGAACCGAAGAAAAAACACAAAACAAAATATAAATTCATAAAATAGAACAAATAGCATCCCCAAGTCAGATCTATTAAACCCTAATTAGATCCCATTCATCTATAAGACGTCCTAATTGGCCCCTATTCAACTCTACTAAGCCCTAATTATCCCCAATTCAGCTCTATTAGACCCTAATTAGCCCTAATTTAGAAAAAAAAAAATCAAATTCCAATACAGTAAAATCAATACTAATTCGAACCCAATTTTAATTTAGACCCTAATTCTCAGAGACTGATCGTCGCGAGCGAAGGCATACAAGAGAAGGAGCTCAAAGAAGACTGAAGGGATCTCTCTGGTGCGCGGTGATGATGCATGTGAAGCTCCCTTTCTCCAGAGATTGGGGTAGGTCTGTCTCGTTAGGGAGAGGTGAAAGCGGGAAATGATAAGAAGAGGAGACGACAAATAAGAAAACGGGACATTTACTCATTAAAGTGCACGTATCTTAAAGCGAATCTAAGAGTAAGAAACTCACAAGCAAAAATTGTGTTTTGCTTGTAAAAATTTTTTTAGCTAAACTCTCTCTTTGTGGGTGTGTGTGTTGTTTTATATATAAATTATATATTGTTATATATATATTATTTTGTCTGAATTATATATGATTATATCATATCTATATATTGTAATATAAGAGCAGGCTCAGCTACCCCGCCTTGGTTGCCGAGGACTTCCCTTGGCTGTTCAAGACCGACTCTTAGGCTTTTGCTTGGTCTTTCCAAAACAATGCAACTCTGCTCACTCGGTCTTCCTCCCAGGAATACCAAGTTCACTAGAAAGACACATTGCGCTCTTTAGCCTCTCTGTTACTCCGCCCTTCCCTAACGCTTTTTGTGCTATCAAAAAGGACTCGTACTTTGTGTCTAAATACGCTGTTTAAAGAGGGAAGAGGGAGCTGGCCGGATAGGACTCACCTTAGCCGTCCTAGGCTTGCAGGGTTGTCCCTAGAGTGAGCTTTCAGTGTTGGCCTCCATCGGTCTAATTAAGTAGCAGACTGAGCTGCCTTAGAAACCCTCCTTCGGTGTTCGGTGGGACCCATCGAGAGAAGATTTCATAGCCCCCAGAACAAGGTCGTCAGATAGGAGGGGGGAGTACACCACCTTCTGAGGCTCGGGGTAAAGGACCTTAGTCTCACTTTTGACTTAGAAACCCGAGTACGCAGAGAGGACAATATGACAACCCATATGTGAATACTGTCAATTATCTCTATAAGGCAACATTAATACGGAGGCAAACCATCTCAATCACCAGCTCAGGATAAAGAACCTTAGTCTCACTTTTTACTTAGAAACCTGAATTAAGCGAGTTGTTTATTTATATCTATAGGGTGGACGCAATACCAGTGTGATTTTGCCGGCCTTCCTCGCAGAAAACTACGTGGGGTCAGATCCATAAATACATACATACATACTGGGATACTGGGGATCATTATATATATAGAGAGAGAAGGACTAAAATACTTTTGAGAGTATTTGAGTTTTCATATTCTTGATTTATTATTTATTAGACGTACATCAAGATTGATTTATGTAATCAAATAAAAATAATAACTTTTAAATTTTCAAAGAGAGAGAGTTTTACCAATTTACTACAAAATCCGATTTCAATATCTCAAGTTCAATACCAAACTCCGAACTTAAAATCCTGGATTCAATGAAAACAATGAATTAAAATCTCAAACCCTGAATTTAATCCGTTCAACCTCACTCTCTACAATTGGATTGCTACTACTTACGTTTTACTTTGACTTCTCCATCCTAATTCCCTTGTCTAAATGGAGATAGCCGTGAGCTCCTCCTCCGGAGAAGAAGAGCGCTCCCCTCTTCTCCCCTCCACTTCACCTTCTCCGGCGACGGACGACGACGAGATCAGGCCGTGTAGATCGCCGGAGTCGGACGCCTCCGCCGCATCTCCTCCTCCTGTTGTTAACAGCGATATCGGTACTGTTAAAAGCGCAAGGCTGGTTTCTCTCGATGTATTTCGTGGCCTCACTGTTGCTGTATGTATGCTCTTCTTCTTGTTAACTAATTCTTTATTTCATGACAATTCACATATACCACAAGCGCTTATGCTCCAATGCAAAATGGTTAATTAAGATTTTGAAATGTTGCACTTATAAATTACACAGTTAAAATGATATAGAATGCACCAGAACTATATGTACTGGCAGTATGTTGATGTTTAATCCTCAATTTATTCTAAAACCTCAATTAATTCTCAACCCAAGCAATTTTAATAACCTTCAAGAGTAAAAACGGTAAGAAAATACAAAGAAGGAAAACGAATAATGCCTTGGTTATTCTCCAATATATCAGTTTGATTAGCTTTTTTTTTTTTTTTTTTTTTTTTTTTTTTTATCTAGATAATGGTATTAGTGGATGATGCAGGAGGGGCATTTCCGTCAATTAACCATGCGCCTTGGGTTGGTGTAACCCTTGCTGATTTAGTCATGCCTGCTTTCTTATTCATAATCGGTATTTCAATCGCCCTTGTGTTTAAGGTATAGTACTAGATCAAGAAATTCAATTATATTATGCATAAATTTAACCCAGTTCAGCTCATTTATGCAATTAACCCTTAATTTAACCCAATGTTGCTTCTGTGTACCCTCAGTTTATCTTTTTTTCTGTACTAACTGTGGTATATTTGATTAAAGTAGAATTTTCTGTTCTTCTATTGATTGTAGAAAATACCTAATAAGACAGATGCTTCAAAGAAGGTGATAATTAGGACAATTAAGCTCTTTCTTTTGGGCTTATTTATCCAAGGTTTCTCTCTTCTTTTATGCATCTTAAATGCAGTTTATGCCACATATAATATCATTATTATTTATTTATTTATTTATCTTCATTTTCCTTAATATTTTTTTTTTCTTTTAGGTGGATTTTTTCATGGACATAATAAATTGACTTATGGAGTTGATTTAGACCGTATACGCATTTTTGGTGTATTACAGGTAATTTAAAAAAAATAATCTATACTCAATTAATTTCATTTATTGTGAGAACTCTCCAACTAACCACATGAATTTGTGTTTGTATTTTTGCTTGAAATTGTAGAGAATTGCAATTGGATACTTTCTAGCAGCAATTTCAGAGATCTGGCTTGTAAATAATATATCTGTTGATTCTGCTCTTTCATTTGTAAAAAAATATTTGTACCACTGGTTAGTTTTATTTATTATTTTCTCTCTCTTTATTTTGCATAATATCAGATCTCTAATCTCAAGTCAATGGGTAAATAATTTTATAGTAGGTTGGATTTTTGCATTTAGAACCCTGAAAGTGTTGGAAGTTACTTTTGCCCGAACAAAACAAATTACATTTTCCTAAATTTCTTTTGTTTTTCTACTCTTCTGAAGGATTGTGGCTGCTTTAATTTCCGTGCTTTACATTGGCTTGCTTTTTGGTCTCTATGTATTGGATTGGGAATTTCAATCCCCAAGCAATAACTTTCCAATTTCACAAACAAATGGTACAGTACTGGTACGATCATATACCTTTATTTTATATTATTTATTTATTTTAATTAAAGAAAAACGTTTGCATCATAATATAGTGTCATTCAAAATCTGACTGGTATAATATGATTACCCAAGTTTATAATTGGATTTGTGTTTGCATATCAAAATTTGAAATTGCGTACAACTTGCTGAAATCTGTGAACACCAAAAACTGATTTATCATCCATTATTTTTTAATACTATACTTTTTTCTTATTATAAAATAATAAAATATATCGTATAAACAGGTAAAATGTAATACAAGAGGCAGTTTAGACCCGCCTTGCAACGCAGTGGGGTTCATAGACCGGCTTCTTCTAGGTCAAAATCATCTTTATGCACACCCTGTCTATAGAAGAATCAAGGTGTGTTTAATTTATTTCATTTTTAATTCATTAATTTCTTAAATTATTATTATTACTATTATTATTATTATTATTATTATTATTATTATTATTATTATTATTATTATTATTATTATTATTATTATTATTATTGTTGTTGTTGTTGTTGTTGTTGTTGTTGTTGTTGTTGTTGATGATGATTAGATTTTACTATTATTATTATTATTATTATTATTATTATTATTATTATTATTATTATTATTATTATTATTGTTGTTGTTGTTGTTGTTGTTGTTGTTGTTGTTGTTGTTGATGATGATTAGATTTTACTATTATTATTATTATTATTATTATTATTATTATTATTATTATTATTATTATTATTATTATTATTATTATTATTATTATTATTATTATTATTATTATTATTATTATTATTATTATTATTGTTGTTGTTGTTGTTGTTGTTGTTGTTGTTGTTGTTGTTGTTGTTGATGATGATTAGATTTTACTATTATTATTATTATTATTATTATTATTATTATTATTATTATTATTATTATTGTTGTTGTTGTTGTTGTTGTTGTTGTTGTTGTTGTTGGATGATTAGATTTTACTACTACTACTACTATTATTATTATTATTATTTGTGTTTTGTTTAATTTGTTTTGTTTTTGTAAAGGAATGTAGTGTAAATTCGCCTGATTATGGGGCCCTACCAACAGATGCACCTTCATGGTGTCTAGCACCCTTTGACCCTGAAGGCTTATTAAGGTATTTTTATTATTATTTTTTCATTCCATTTATATTTTTTTTGTTTTGTTGCAAATACACAATGTGTGTATTTTTATTTTAATGTTTGATATTGAGGGTTGTTTTTTTCTTTTCACAGTTCAGTAATAGCTGCAGTTTCATGCTTTATTGGATTGCATTTTGGACACATAATTATTCATTACAAGGTATATTGACTAATTTCTCTTTCTTATTAAAATCATAGACTCATTTTCTTTCTAAAATTCTTATTTACATGTTAGAATCAGGATTTAGAGAAGAGGCTCTAAGAAAGTACTATTTGAAAGAGTTAAGGGACTAAATTGTAATTTCCATGTTATAAACCTGACTTTTTATCTAATTCCTAAAAAATGAGTTCCAATTAAACATTGTATTAATTAACTCTTATACTATTGAAATGATTTTTAATAGGATCACTCTCAGAAAATTCTTCTATGGTCTATTTCCTCTTTGGTCCTTCTAATTTGTGGATTTCTCGTTCAATTATTAGGTACTTTTATTATTACTTTGTCTTATCATGCCAGGTTTTGATTCCCCTAATTATGCAATTAAGTCTAATTTCTGATAATTTTTTTGAGTCGAAATGGGACGGGTTAATTTCTGATATTAATCCTCAATTTAACTAATTAAACCTAATTATTACTCAATAATGCAATTAAGCCTCAATCTAACCTAATTTAATCTCAACTCTACCATTTCATCATATCATTTCGTCATTTTCATAATATTTTATCTATTCAAATTTGCTTTTTTCATCTTTTTTTTATAATTTTAGGTATGCCTTTTAGCAAGCCCTTATATACAGTCAGCTATATGTTTCTTACAGCGGGCATTTCAGGTTTTGCACTAGTATTTATATACTTAATGGTAAACTGATATCTAAAATCAATATTTCAATTTAGGCCTTAAAATATATCAAATAGGACCCAAATATGATATACCTTTTCATTTTTCAATTATTTTGCAGGTTGATGTAATTAAATTCAGCGTGCCATTAATTATATTTCAATGGATGGGCATGAACGCACTTCTAATATTTATTTTAGCTGCTTCAGAAATATTTCCTATTTTTCTACAAGGGTTTTATTGGAGATCTCCTTCATATAACTTGGTAAAAAATTTCTTTGTTACATTTTAATTTGAATTTTCTTTTCTGGGATTTTTTCATATATACTACTGAAAATTTTCATATTTACAATTTTGCCCTTGAAAAAACCAATTTTTTCCCCTTTTTATCTTTTGAATTGTGTATGTAATTTTCTTCTGAAATCAATTTATACAATAGGCATCTTGATTTTATTATTTGTGAAACTGGAGAGAACTCAAATTCCTTGAATGATTCTTAGTATTCTTATTTCTTACACACATTCTCTACTTTATAATCCACATATATTAGTCAATACAAATATATTGTTATGTGATTTAGACCACTTCTTTTCATATATTCACTTAATTTTTTTCATATATATTATTTTTTTAGGTTAATTTGACTGAATCGATTCTCCAAAAGATATTAAATTCAAAAAGATATGGCACTTTAGCATTTGTTTTACTGGAGATTCTCTTTTGGGGACTCATAGCAGGATTCTTGCACATGAAGGGAATATACTACAAACTCTAGTATTACTTTCTACCCACCTTTTTTTAATTTATTTTTAACTTTTTTGTTTTAAATTCTGTTTATTTTCGCAATAGTGGTATAGCTTGGATAAAATATTTACTCAACAAACATTTTTCCTAATAGTTTTAGGTGATTATATAATATATATTTTTGTTTTTGTTTTGGTTATATAGGATATTAGGTTTTATTTTACTCATATTACACAACTAGGAACTTGGAGGCTGTCTTTTCCTGTTTTATGAGTATATTCCGATCATGTAAAGAGGGGAAAATTGATTGTTTACTTATTTGTATCATAATTTCGTTAAAAGATTTTTCCAATATATTTGAAATATTTGTATAAAATATTGTTTGTTTCACACCCTTTTGAAGTAAAACGCAATTCCCGTTTAAATAATATTTGGTTTTCCTGTCTAAGAGTATATTTTCAAGCTCCAAACTTGTCATTTACTTGTGAGGAAGTGTATTAGTTTCATGAATAATCAAATGTGTCATTACTTGAATTCAAATCTACAAAAAAAAGTGGACCAGTGAATTTGACCAACCTATGATATCTCGAGCAGCTTTTCGGATTCGATATAAGATTCTCTCTCTATCTTGATATCTTGTTAATAATTTGAGATCCGAATCTTGGGACCGTCTTTTCCTCTCTCTCTAGGTCTACTCAAAAGTATTCCTTTGAGCTTTGGAGATGAGCAAGGAATGATCCTATTTAACCCACGACAAGAAAATGAAAAAGGGATGGAAAGTGTAAACATCACCAACATTCATATTCACACTTAGTCCTTTTTGGGAAATTTTCATATGTAGACCTAAATTTTGTTTCAATGTCACATACGTCCCAAACTAGAAATATTGTGAATTCTGTGAAAACCCTGATTAAAGCATAGTGTTTGAAGAACTTTCTTCGAAAGATTTCTGAACCCTCTCTCCTTCTCTATTTTTATCTATATAAATGGTAAGAAGGGTTGTTAGAAAAGCAAATCACCGTTTTCTTCACAGTTCTCTCTTACAGAAAAACCAGTATATGTCAAAATATGATGTATACGCTTGTTATATGAAATTGAAATATCATGCAGAAAACGAGAAAAAAAAATGAGAATTATAACTTCTACTTCTATAAAACATGTTCTCTTTTCCTTTCTTTTTTCCTTACTTCATTTCAAAAGATACCACAACTAAATCCCACCACTGATAATCAAGGAAGGAGGTTCTAACATTATAAGTGATATTTTTTGTTTTATATCGAGAGCTCTGATTCTATGTGTGATACTTCTCATTTCGCAAGGGAATACATACTATTTTGAGATTTTATAAGGGCACAAATTAAATTTCGTAAGGGTCAATCGGCATGGGATCCACCAGTCAGTGGGTCCGGCCGGCCTTCAGTTCCTTCTTTTTCTTATCTTGCAAGATCTCCAAGGAATAACCCCTCACCATATCTTACCTCATTCCACAAATTGGCCCCACATCATCATACTATAAAAGAAGCACAATTTTATGACTTGTATCTCAAACAAATATAGAAAGAAAAATAAGAATAAAAACTCTCTCTCTCTCACACACACACACAAATGGAAGCGAATGAGGCAGCCAAACAATACCGGGCGAACCAAACAACACACAATGGATCGCTTAACACTAATCAAAGCAAACCAAGCAGTAATCCATATTCAGGAGCCGTTGCACAGAGAGCTTTATTCGGATCAGTCAGATGCCGGGTAACAGGTAAAAGAATAATAGGAAAAGAACTGAAACCCTCTCCAAGTCGGCTTAGCAAGATGTCTACTGCAGAAAATTCTGGAAATGGATCTTAGCACTAATTAGCACTTAGACCTCTTTTCTTTTCTTTTTTGATCTTTTGTTGACTAGTATTGTAGCAAATATGTATATACATTATGTTATTATCTAAGAATTAGATGGTTATGAAAATTCAGGAAGTAAATCATCATTTTTCTTTTTACCATCTTTTTCAAAGATAGTATTGGTAGTACTAGTTATATGTGAGCGAAGCATATTTAGTTATGGTTATGTTTTCTTGTGAATGAAGCAATAAGATGTATATGTTTGCATATATTGTTATGACAGGAATTAAACTACACAAATCAAAAGATGATGCTTGCACAAAAAAAAATTTCACTCTCCAACAAAATAAAATTTATAATAAAAATTTGATAACGAAATACATCAAACAAAATTCCAAGCTCTTCAACAAAAAACATCACCCCCTTGCCCCCTTCAAGCCAATTCTCCAAAATACTTACAGACGCATTATTCTTACTTCAAATCTAGAAAAATAGAACTTGAGATTACCAAAACCAACATGCAAAACGGAAAACGGAAAACTCTTGAACACCTCTCAACAATCGCAATTTTCGACCCCGATACCATTCTCATACAACGACTGGAGCCTCTGCAGCTTGATCTGCTCGTAAAACTTCGCGATAAACTCCTCCGCCTGCATATTAATCACATCCGAGCCGCATTCCTCTTCTTCTGCTCCCATTTCTGCAACCAGAGCCTGCAAATCGTCAGCCGAAGCATAACGACTGCTCATCCCATCGTCAGAGCGCTCAGACACATCATGGAAATCCTCATCCTTAAATGGCGGTGGTGGTGGAGGCAGTAAGGAAACGGTCTTGTGAGTTTGAATTTCCAGCGGTTGAAGATGTAACGGACGAATACCGCCCACGATGTCTTTCCATGTTGTTTCGTTAGATTCGGGTGATTTGGTTTCCTCTTTTGGCGATTGAATGACCTTTTTGGTCTTCAAATGGCTCGGACGGGTTCTGAAGAACAGCCTGATAGCTGCCCATAGTGCGTTTAATCCGCTATGCTTCTTCCTGATTGTCGTTACAATGACATCTTTTCCTTCTTTCTCCATGAAACAAAGGGGGGAAGAGGGGCTGGAGTCCCTTTTTTTCGTTATGAATTGGAGAGGTTTGAGAAAGACAGGTAGGAAATGGAGAAGAGAGGCTATATATATGGGAGTTCTGTGTTGGAATGACGTGTAAAAACGCTTTTTTAGAGTCGTTAGGTTTTAGTATTCTTGGGTGAATTAAATGGTGAATGTCTGTTAGTAAAAGTGGCAGTGGTAAAAAAAATAGGGGTATGGAATTTTTAGGTTTGACCGGTTTGAATGCCATCTCTCTCTTTTCATGGTAGGATTCATGGACGCGTCTATATGCAAATTTGGAGAAGGGTTTGAGGCCCTCAAAATTTAATTTGTTTGTATAATACACGTAAAAATGCATATAGTCTTCTATACTAAAATGAATTGACCAACATATATAATATCTATATTTTCATATTTACATAAAAAATTGTCCATTGAAAAGGCAATATTTTGATTTCGTACCGTGTTTTGATCCATTTTGATGAATGTTCATCAAATCTAATTTTTTTATGATGTCATTCTGAACTAAATAAAAATGTTTAATTTAAATCCAACAAGATCTATTTAGAAACTTAATTTTACCAAGTAAAAAGTAAGTTAGACCGTTTGAAAGATCAAGGAACCCAAATTCGAATTATGGAGACCAGAAATTTCATGATCTATTATTATTGAAGAAAAAACTGCATTTTTTAGCTCTAGTTATATTTTTTTCAATTTCACTATGTTAGGAAAAAAAATCATGTGCCAGAAAGAAAACAAGTCAACAAGCTATACAACCTAAATAATTAGAAGTACATTACATAAATCTAAGTCCACTCCACTACAATAATTTAAATCACGGCTCATAAAAAATTACAATTCTAATAATTAAGAAGTTCATTACATAAATCTAAGTCCGCTACAAGCCTAGAATAACTAAAATCACCCCTAATACAAAAATTACAATTTCATACGACACTAAACTCGTCAAAAGATCATACATTTATACATGATCAATTCTTAACCTAATCCAAGGAGCCTTATACTCCTCTTTCACATCAATAAAAGCATCTCTAACCTTTTCATCTCTCATAAACAAATCAGTCACTTTATTATATTCTTCAAATGAAAATCCCTCCAAAGAATCAAACAAATCCATTGCATTCTTAAATGAATACCTCTTCACATTTTCAAGTTCTAACTCGAATCTCTTATCTTCTAACTCCAATCTTTTACGAGCAACTTCATCTTGCCTTTTCATTAATTCTATATACTTATCGGTCTCATCTTTTTTATACTCTAAATATTCATCATTACATCTCGCTTTATTATATCTTCTTTTCCTTCTGTTTTGAGAGGAGGCTTCTTTTTGACGAACAGGTAATTCAGTTATATTTTGAACTTGTGCAGTTACATTTTGAACTTGTGGAAATTCCGGCATTTGAATTGATGTAATATTTTGAGTAAAATTAGGCTCTTGAGTGTTAAGTTCATCCAAAAGAGGTTCATTTTCAGTATGTATAAACTCCTCCTGCTCAAGTCCCCTACTAGAGATTCTAGAAGGTTCTACTAGGGTTTTAGGAGAACCATCTACATTTCTTCTTCTTTTTTGAGGCGTTGTAACTTGAATTTTCTTCCTTTTGTGAGTAATCTCTCCAAGAAAACCTAAGTACAACAGATATATTAATACCGAAAAGTCAATTATTAGTTAACATTGATAATTTAGTAATAGGGAAATTTGCAAAAAAGACCCTACCACTAGTTTGAACTTGAAAAAAATTCTTAAAAGTTTTATTAAAAAAAAATCTTATAGTTAGTTTTCTTTTAAGCTTTCTTAATAAAGTTTAAGAAACATTATTCAAATAAAATATTGATGAGAGAGAGATGTTAATTAACATTAAAAAAAATCTTAATTTAAATGATATAATGAAGAAAGAGAAAAGAAAATTGTGAAATAATATTTGAAAATGTTTTTTCAAATGATTAAACTATTCAAGTAACAATGTTAACTTCAAACTAACAGTAGTGACTTTTTTGCAATTTTAGCAATAATGCAAGGTATTTTTGTTGCAATTTTCAACAATACAAGGACCTTTTTGCAAATTTCCCTTAATAGCATTCGTTAGGTTCTAGTTCTTACCATCATAAAGCGGTGCTAGATCGCCGTAATACAAATACGTCCTGTTATACCATTCCTTAGCAACCGGATTTCTTTCAAGTAAGTCCTCCAAATTATCAACATTCGGAGCAATCACCTTTTTCGCGTTTTGATCCCACTCAAAACCCTTATTATCTATCAGCCCCTTAATCGCTTTGTACGCTTTTTTCAAGGTTTGTTCTTGCTCCTTGAGTTGTTTTTTGTCGTAATAAGCAAGAGGAAATTTAGTGTTGAATCTCTTTGTCATTTCGATCCAAGCGGTTCGATTCCAACCGATATTTCCTCTGTGACTTGGATTGTTGTATAAATGTAATAATTCGATTAAATATGCTCTTTGTGGATCAGTCCAGCTCGCTCGCCTGCTGGAATAGTTCTTCTTGCCTAATATAAAGCAAGAAAAATTATTAATCAGCACAGCATACTGTAATAAAAAAAGTGAAGTAAATAATAAAATAACATAAGCAAGATTAAAAGTACCATTCGGTGTTTGATAATAATCAGACATTTCTTCAATGTCTTCTTCCCTTTCGTCCATATCTTGGTAGCTGAAAAGGTTTTAAAGAAATTAAATTTATATAAAAGCTTCAATCTTTAAAGCCTTGCAACAAAAATAACAAAACAAAAAAATATATAAATTCAGCATACGTTAACTAATCCACCACTATAAATACAAACAAATAAATAAATATAAAAAAGACACAAAATTGCAAGATAAGGAATTAATGTTATAACATGAAGTCACTAAAAATTAGAGTTAGTTCCAGGTAAATTTGTTTTGTATTTTCATAAATGTAAAAAAAACAGACTGAATGGTACAGTTGGTACAATACTGACCATGACCACTGAAATCTCTACTAGAAATTGCAGGAGATAAACTCATCCAATTAAAAATCCCCAAATTAACACAATTGAGAAAAAAATATACACCAAAAAAGAAAAATATATATTTACTGAAATGCAGTAGGGTATCAGAATGGGAATGGGACTGGTATTCTACTGGAAACCGGTCTCCAAATTGCTGGCCGTAGAAATTAGGATAAGTAAATCCTCATAGAATTAAGAAACCCCAAATTAACACAATTGCGAAAAAAATACCCAAATATTGAGGTTTATGTTTCTTTCGGGCGGAATTTTCATTTATACCATTGGAAAAACTTAAAAAAATATCAAATTTAAAAACCAAATATTTCAAAATTACCTCTTTTAAACACTAGCCGGGGGGGGAGTTGAGCTAGGGTTTAGAAAAAATCGGAGAATTTTGGAGACGGGAGGGAACTTCCAGTTATTGTTTGGGGAATTTCTTTCACATACCACCCTTCCACAGAAAAATACAAATAGTTTTACAATTTGAACCTTCTGTTTTGGTAAATTACATTTACATCTTTTATTTTCAGATTCAACCCGTGACTTTTGCTAAATATGTACTGAATAAAATATTAAAAGATAAAAGTTTAATTTTGCCCTCTCAACTATTCAAATAGCTCACTTTTTATCCCTCAACTTTTTATTAGTTCAATTTTAGTCCCACAATTATTCAATAAGTCTATTTTTAGTCCTTCTGTTAAGTGCTTACGTGTAAGTTAACAATACATGACATATATTCTTGATATATATTCCAACGTGGCATTTGTGACATGGCAAATATTTGAAAAAAATAAAATTTTCTTAATTTCCTTCTTTTCTTAAAATATTATTTTATTGTACATATTTGTGGTGCATTCTTATTTAAAAAATATGTTATTACTTATGTGCCAAGAATATATGTCATATCATTGCTTACGTGTCAAGTTTAACTGACACGTAAGCACTTAACAGATGGAAGGACCAAAAATGGACTTATTGAATAGTTGAGGGACTAAAATTAGACCAACAAAAAGTTGAGGGACCAAAAGTAGACTTATTGAATAGTTGAGTGGACAAATTTGAAATTTTCTCTTGTATTTCCAGGACTTGAACCTATAACTTCTTGCTACTTGCTAGACATACAATATATTTTAACAATTAAGTTATGAGTCATTTGTCATTTATATCTTACCATTTGAAATCTCAGGTTGTAAATGAAAAATAACTCAAGATTTGAAATCTCGGTTTATTTATAATCTGAGGGCTGCGATTAATCTCGGGACAAAATTATATGAGTAGCATGAATTTTTTTGGACATGAGCACCAAGATTTTAAATATCAGATGATAAATAATCATAAAAAATATTATAAAAAAATGCTAATTGAAATATCAGATATATATAACCCAAGTTTGTATTAGATTTGAAATATTGAATTATAAGCTTGAAATTATATCTAATTTGAAATTTTTTATATACATAGATTCGATTTTATATAAGCAGACCACATATATGAACTCTCAAATTATATACAATCCAAAAATTCAGATAAAAGATTATATACTAGAGACCCTTGTGCACAATTTTGCAGTACTTTTTCAGGCCTGGTAACCTGAATCCAATATGCAGAACTCAGTCCTTGTTAGCTAATATCCGATTTTTTTTAGTTAAAATAAAGTTCAAGTCAACTGGGCAAAACACTATATAACAAGGCTTTATTTTGCCTACCGGCTATTGTAAAAAAAGGCTTTATTTTGTCTACCGGGAAGAGTAAAATTTATTAATTTGATTTAATTTTTTAGTTAATATTTGATAAGGTCATGTGATGACATCATCAGTTGTTTTTTTATTCTAAAAAATGAATTTTAATTAAATTTCTTTGTATGAATTATATTGGATTATTAAATATATGGATTCTATTATAGAATTTCCCATCCTTTTAAATGTTACAGTGTTGATAGTATCATATGGCAAGATTTTGATGGTATAATGAAGCTTGAACTTCACATATTTCCGTGCTAAACCGCGATATTTTCAAGTTTGATGCTAATATAGGACTGGTAACCTAGAGCCCTCAATGGGTTGATTTTGAGTCAGGGCCAAGCCTACAGGAACGATTGGATTGAATTGAAACTTCGATGACTCAATTCACAGATTATTTGACAAACCAGGCTTAGACATTAGATCATAGTCTAATGGTAAATAATTCACCTAATAGATGCATTTAAAAATTTAAAAAAGAAAAGAAAATTGTTTTTGCTAATATGCTCATGAGGGCATAATTATTTCCAAAAAAAAAAAAAAAAAACTGTCATTTCTTGTTCTAGTCTGATATCACATAAATTTGAACCTAAAAAGTAAATAGTATAACAAAAAATCTCAAATATTACAATAGATCAAAGTTTAAGCACCATTTAGTTTCTCAACGGACGAAACCCTAAAATTTCAAAAAAATAAAAAAAGGGAAAAAATAAAATAAAATCTAAAAAGAGAATGTAGAAAGGATGTTCTTCTTAATAACGAACTCATCTGCCTTAGCTGGGCTGATTGCCTGCAAAAGAAATTATAAAAGTAAAACATCAAAAAGATATTATAATCCAACATAAAAAATTGGTTGGTTTCAAATTCAAGAAGGGTATTTTGGGCATCTTTCTAGTAAATGAAGAAAAAGAGACATTGAGGATGATATTTCCCTTGTATAAAGCATATGCTTGATATTTCTCATTATGCGGGGCTATATGTGACATTTTTTAACATTTTTATCAATATACCTTTTCCATCAGGCGGTTAAGCCTATCAATTTCATTCTTAGCATAATCAGCACCCTTCGAAACAACACTCTTTGCTGCCTTCACATACACCTTTCCATATCTGGTCATTAAAAAATAAATAAATTAGTAAATTATTAAATTATTCAAGAATGAAAATATAGAAAGTTCAAATGCAATCTTGACAAAAAAAAATGAGACATGATAAAGAACATATTAAAATTTGGTACCGCAAACACTATGTTGTTGGCATGAAACAATATGTTGTTGACATCGTTTTATAAAAAAATGAGTGTATTATCATTCCTAAATAGGTATATTTTGTAACATAATGGTATATATATCTTATAAAATGTTGCATATTGATATTCATTTTTTTCAAATAGAGCAGAAAAAAATATAATATAAAATTAATACCTAGCAGCAGGTCCAGTTAATTTGGCCACCTCTTCTTCAATCTTGGCCAAAACTTCATTCTTCTTATCCTTTGATGCTTCCACAAATTCCTTCACCAATTCTTCCAGAGCTTCCACTTTCCCAGCCTATATCAACAAAAACAAGCATTTCATTGGGTGGTAAATGCAAATATCCAAAAAAGGAGGGGTGTGATTGAAAAAAGTACAGTACCTCAGAAGTGAGCTGGCCTTTGGAATCGCGACTTGTACCGCATTTCTCATTAATAAAGTTGACAAAGTCATCCAAGTCTCTTCCTCCTTCGTAATCCTCTCCCTTTTTGTTTCCTTTCGGGAAGAATTTTATCGTTGGGTACCCACTCACGTCGAACCTGGAAATTTTACAAATATACCCACAAAATGTAAGGAAATAAGTAGGGAAATAAATAAAAAGATGGATGAATAAGTAAATAATGAAACGGACTTTGATGCGATGTCCTTGTAACTGTCAGCGTCAAGATTGGCGATTACGACGTCTGTGTCTTGTTTGTATGCAGATGCAAGCTTCTCGTAAATCTGTAATTATAATTAAAAAGAAAATTAACTTAATATTCATGCCTCAAAAATTAATAAAAAGATTTAGCATATTTCAACTAAAAAATTCATAATATTTTAAAATTAGGGAGATTGTGTACTTACAGGAGCAAGATGCTTGCAGTGACCGCACCTGTTATAAGAATAAAATTTATCACATTAATTAGTATTTTTGTGAGAATTCAATTTATAATTTCATAAGGGGTGAAAATCTAATGATTGTTTTAGTACACTTCCAATTTTGGAAATTTTATCTCATGTTAAGGTTATATACACAAGCATGAAATAAAATTAAGATTTTGGGAGGGTAGAAAGGTAAATAATTTTTAGAAGACAAAAAGGTTTTAGAAGTTACAAACCATGGTGCGTAAAATTCAACAAGCACATCTTTAGTTTCATCAAGTACGATTTGATCAAAGGTTTCTGGAGTCAACACTACTACACTTGAAGGAGCTGCCGCCAATTTCACATTAGTCCCTGTAAAAAAAGTAATTCAAAAAATATATAATTTAGAAAATCATCGATACACAAATTTTCAGTTCTTTCAAGATTAGACCCAAAAAAATCCATAAAACATGAAGAATAAAAATAAAAAAATAACACAACAAAAATGCATGGCAAAATTAGGGGTTTACCTCCTTCACTGTTTACATACTCAGCAAGGGCTTCAGCAGTCCTAGGTCCCTCATACCTAAATAATCAAAAATCACTTTGTAAATATAAACAAGTACGAAAAAAACAATTAATTCAATCAATAATATAGTAATATAATATATTTTAGTATAGAAATACTTACTTTTTGGCCTCTAAAGAGCCCTTGGGGAACCATTGAATTGTAGGGTAGCCACTAACACCATATTTGCTACACAAATCCTTGTGAGAATCACAATCAACCTATAAAAAAATTGAAATGTTTCAGAAAATGTATAGAGGTAGAAGAATTAAATTCAAATTTGAAAATTAATAACCTTTCCAATCAAAATAGATTTGGCTTTCTTAAAGCTTGAACCGAGCTTTTCATACTCTGGAGCGAGCTTTTTGCAGTGACCACACCTATAAATAAAATATTAGAAAATAAAAGTTTGACATATATTTTTTCATTGAGATAATTAAGTCAATAAAGGATATAAATACAGACTAGAACCAGATTGACTACCAAAATTTGGGGAAAAAAAGATTATATAATAATATTTTTTTCTTCTTAGAAACTTCTTTTTATTTGGTTAATTGGCGATTAAGTTCACAACTGATGGTAATTCAAGGACAATTTAAGTTAATAATGAACTACTAAAGGTAAGTTGAAGCTTAATAGCCTTAGTTAGCAGTGATTCCGTGGAAAATCCGCAATTAATCACATATTAGACCAAATAACAAAACACCGCGTAGTTTCATATTGAATTAAAACAGTCAAATTAAAAATAATAATAATAATAATAATAACAAAATCGGGCTTTGAAAGTTCAGATGCATCGGGAATTACAGATCTGATCATAGAGCTAAGGCACGACACTAAATCCCAATCAAACCATAAAAGATCAGATCGCTCAGCCCAAAAGAAAGAAACACACGAACCAAGGGGCGTAGAACTCGACGAGGGCGCCGCGATCCTGGCCAACCTCCTTGTCGAAGTTATCCGGGGTCAGCACCACCACGTCGTCGTCGGCGATCGCCCGACAAGCGAAGAGAGCTAGGGATAGGGTTAGGGCTAGATAGATCTGAGATCTCGCCATTTTTCTTCTCTCTTTTCGTTTTTTTTTATCGAGTTCTGAGTAGTCTTTTGACTCGGATGTAAACACTCTGAAGTCGTGCGAGATTTTATAAGAGGAGGAGAGGAGGTTTTTGTACAGAATCAACCTCGGTTTGGTCTAATATTACAAAATCAGCTCTAAATTACAAAAAGTTATTTTTTGATATTCGATTACAGAATCAATATCGGTTTGGTCTAATATTACAAAATCAGCTCTAAATTACAAAAAGTTATATTTTGATATTCGATTACATAATCAACCTCGCTTTGGTCTCATATTACAAAATCAGCTCTAAATTACAAAAAGTTATTTTTTGATATTCGATTACAGAATCAACCTCGGTTTGGTCTAATATTACAAAATCAGCTCTAAATTACAAAAAGTTATTTTTTGATATTCGACTCCATATTTTACCTTATTTTACTTTGGTGTTCAATCCATTAAATTTAAAGACTTTATTAAATATGTGTTATATTGTATTTGCCTGGAATTGAACCCATAACTCATTGCTGCACATACAAATGTTTTAATCAATTAGGTTACAAATCATTTGTCAACTTTGTTAAATATATAATATATAATATTACGTTTGTTTGTCGGGGATTTGAACCTATGATTTCTTGTTATACATGTAATATGCTCTATCAACTAAGATATAAGTTATTTGCTAAATTACACAAGGTTTTGAAATTTTTTTTTTTTTTTTTTGAAGTAGACAAGAAATATTTTGAAAGAAAGAAAAAGATTCGCTAAAAAAATTAATTTTTATTTTATATTAATGCATCTTATGTCTTATAATCTATCAAAGATTTGCATGAAACAACATTTAGCTATGATTGTAAAATCTCTATAATGATTATAAACTATTTGCACATTTATTGACAATTAAATTTAGCATAAAGTGTTTGTAGATTGCATTTAACAACTTTAATATCATCATTTCAGTTGAAGTTGTAACCTGTAATGCATTCCAACGAAAATCATTCTTAATTTTAACAAGATAGAGGTACTTCAACAAAAAAAAAATGATCAGATATTGGGATCTGACTAGTAAAAGATGAGATGACGGTAGCTTCAAGTATCTTCATTACACTTTTGCAAGGTTTACGATCTTGCCCAGTAGCTTTAAAACTGGACAGGGCATTTATCTAATGATTCAGTTGTTTGGTCATTTCTGGACAATTAAGTCTGAACAATACCAAACAATTATGATTTTTAAATCCAAATGAGTAGTTTTCTTTTTATCAGATACATAATTCAACATTCTTTTATAACTAGAAATACAAAATAAAAACATCGAATTACATCTCAGTATCACATAAATATACATACAAGAAATTAATCATATACACAAATACTTCTAGCATCGTTGTACAACAAAACAACAAGAAGCTCTCTCCATATAACTCACAAGTATAAAAACTACCGAAACACCACTCTTCACAAAATCACAAGTCCAATTGTACAACCCTACAATCCTTCACGAATTGCGGAGGTCAACTAGGTCAAACTTCATATTAGCGTTCATGTACACATGAGAGCAGTGCTCATAAATAGGGTTTCCATCAAGAGGCTCTTCATGAGGATGAAAACCCGTTTCCTGACAGTCATGCATTACTGACATGCCACTTGGATCCGTCAAATGAAATATCCCATGTTTTCTGTACAAAAATATATAAAAGAATTTAAGAAAAGAGGAATATATGAGAAATAACGTTTTGATGTAATAATATGATTATAATTGAGCCCCAGTTTTTTGATTAGGTGAGGTAGCATTGATCGATTAACCCTAGAATAATCCTCAATTGTTTAATTACGATGCCGATATTAAGAGTCAAATTAAACCAAACTGGACCAAATTTACCACAATTGTGCAATAATCACTAAACAAACAAAAAAAGATTTAAAAAGTTGCTAATATAAATAAAAAAGCCAAAAGGGTCAATTAATATAATAATACAATTTCATCATGACTTCCCTTGACTCTTAATTGTGCAATTATACCTCAATTCAGTCACAAATTAATGAAAATGAGCCTCAATTTATCCTAAATTGTGCAATTAAACTCAACAACAACAACAAAAAAAAAAAGGTGCAGACAGTGCTAAGAACAATTTACCTCTCATTATCAGTTGGCGCCATTACAATTGCAATTGCTTCAGGCAACATAACCTATTTTTTCATAATAATAATTGCAAATAATACAATCAATTTAATATTTTTCACGAAATGTACAGATTAATTTTCAAAAACATGAAAATTATATTAAAAAAAACAAAAAAGGAATAATTAAGGCTGACCTGATATGAATAATGGTTGTGAAGATCAATTGACGATAAAAAGCAAGTTTGTGTTGGGTGCGTCTGAAAAAAATCAGAAACAAAATTATATAAATAAATAAATAACAATTTCATTTCTACCCCTGCTAAAAAATCAAAATACCACAAACGCCACTTCAGAACTAAGTATACCATGGATACAACTATAGACAATAAATAATATTCTCATTTTTCAGTGCATAATAATAATATTAATAATAATAATAGCAATAATTATAATAATAATTATTATTATAGCAATAACAACAATATTAAAAAATAATAATAACAAAATAACTTACATGAATCCAACCAAGGGTAAAAAGTGACTTTTTGTCTTGCACATCAAATAATTCTTCTTCATTTGTCGCTGTACACTACAAATATTAAAACAGAAACATTAAGGATGAAAAAAAAAAAAAATTTTACAGCTACTCCTTCATTTGCCTTAACAAAAAAAAAGAACAAAAAAAAAAAAAGAAAAAAAAGAAATATTAACTAATAAAGCCTAAAGGGATCAACGAAAAGTTACCGAATCAGATGTGGCTTTCTGCTTTGGAATTATTAGTGTAGTCACATAGAATATTCTATTTTTCTGCAATAACAATAAACAACAGTCAGTACCAAAAATACTAAAACAAATATAATCTAAAATAATATATTTAATATTATAAAAGTAAGAAATAAATAACACGGTACCAATGAACCACCAAGAATCCCACATGTTTCTAAATTTTTCTTAGTGTTTGCCTCTGCAACCCTCAGAAAGGCCTCCATTAGTTTTACTGGCTGAAAATGTAAATACATCAATAAATAAATGATGGAAAAATATAAACATGAACTCGATTTACTTCATATGACAGGCAACTCAGCACAGATTATATATTATAAATAAATACACATAACATAAATTAAGGGATAACTGCACCATTAGTCCTTGTATTTTAATAGGATTGCAATTTAGTTCTTGAACTACTAATTTGACATGTTTGATCCCTGTACATTGCAGAATTATGCTCAGTTAATCCCCAACTCAGGGCAAGTCATGCACATTTTTATAAAGTACAGAGACCAAGCATGTCAAACTGATATTACAGGGATTAAATGCACTCCAACTAAAGCACAGGGACTAACTGTGCATTTATCTCCTAAATTAGTTATATACAAATCATATAACAAATAAAGTACAGGGACTAACTGTGCATTTATCTCCTAAATCAGTTATATACAAATCATATAACAAATAAAGTACAGGGACTAACTGTGCATTTATCTCCTAAATTAGTTATATACAAATCATATAACAACTAAAGCACAGGGACTAAGTGTGCATCTATCTCCTAAATTAGTTATATACAAATCATATAACAAATCATGTATTCTATATCACATATGTAATAAATCATGTAATGTATATCAGACAGATAGAAACAACATACCACATGCAAATCAGAGACCAAGCATGTCAAACTAATAGTACAGGGATTAAATTGCAATCCAACTAAAGTACAGGGACTAACAGTGCATTTATCTCCTAAATTAGTCATATATAAATCATATAACAACTAAAGCACAGGGACTAACTGTGCATCTATCTCCTAAATTAGTTATACACAAATCATATAACAAATCACGTATTCTATATTGTATATGTAATAAATCAACATACCACGTGCAAGTCCTGGTATCTCCCAGAGTCGCTCAGCGCGGGGCCGGGCCGCGGATCGGCGACTTTATCGGGCGAAATCGAGCTGGAGAGATGTTGCACTTCTGCGCGGACAGGAGGAGGCGAGGGCTGCTGGATGTTGAGGTGCTGCTTGCTCTCCAGCTCCTGCATGAGAGAAGCTGGAGAGAGGAGGGATTCCAGGTCGTAGTTGCTGCTCTTTTTGGGAGGGGGAGTTTGTTGGGTGTAGCTACTGTCTGAGAGCAATCTATAGAGAGAGAGAGAGAGAGGGGGGGGGGTTGATGTGTTTGTATTAGTTTATTGTGTTTGTAACCTTAGGAAAAAATAGAAATATCATGTGGATATCCGTATGAAGTATAGGCAATATCAGTGATGACGCTCTGTTCTTTAATATTAAAAATGTTAAAGTGTTTGTGATTCGAGGTTTTGGGAGGGGTTTGGGGTCTGAAAGTGTCTTGTTTGTGATTGCCTGATAGCAGTCTAGAGAGAGAGAGAGAGAGAGTGTGTTTAATGTGTTTGGATTAGTTTCAAGTGAATCCTTGTGAAAGATAGATGTATTGTGTATATCTAGGATATTTCGTAGGTTTGATGGGGTAAGATATGATATTTTGAGATTTTGGAGGGTGGGTGTATATGATATTTTGAGATTTTTGCAGGGCTACACGTGAAGTTAGTTACCACTAACAATTCTAGTCCAATTGTATTTGTATGATTTCGTCATCAATTTCGTTATTCTTTTTTATTGTGAACTGCTTTGGTTATTCTTCACTTATTTTCTGTCTAATTGAGATTTAATTTTAATGTAGATATTAAGGGTGAAGTTGAGGTTTCTTGAAATTTAAATATCAAAAGTTTGAGAGAGGAAATAATAAATAACTTACCCTGAAATTTCACTCTGTGTTAAACCAGCATTGCTTGGATATTGAACCTATATCAAAAAAATAATTAAAATAAGATAAACAGTCACGAGTTCAAAATGAATTGTTTATGAGGAAACTAGACAGAGAAAACAAAAAAGAAAGAATTATTTATATATACCCTTATATTAGAAACTGGAGCTGTCCAGTTGCCTGTGAGCCCATTTGGGCCTAATATGGAATGTCTGGAAAGTGTTTCTTCTTTTGGACAAGGCACATTTATTGAACTACAAAATTCAAATCAAAAGAAGTTAATAAGCAATAATTTAGTACGTATATTTATGTGTTTGAAAAAATAAATAACAATATAGTACAATTTCTGAAATTGATCAAGTGGAACGATCTGATTTTTTGTGCCATATTGCTTGCTTGAGCTTCCATATAAATCCCCAACATATGCCTACATTTTAGAGATAGAGATAGAGTGAGAGAGTCCAATATAAAACCTAAATTGTGGAACTAAACCTAAATTGAATCCAGTTTTGTATTAAAAAAAATCCTACTATTATTATGTACACGTTAATAAATCCTCGAATTCAATCTCATGTACAAATTAAACACAAAACAAGTCAATAATTGGCAACAACAAAAGCCCTTATATTATTCAAAATTGCAAAAAAAAAAAAATACTCTACTCCATAATGAAATAAGTCATAGAGACTTTCACAGTTTTCAACAACATAGGGATTTTTTGCAATATAGGAATAACACAGGGACATTTTTGTAAATTTCCATTTAAACTGTATTCATACCTGATATTTTTGCGGGCTAGAAACCGAAAGCTGTTTGGTACCAATCGAGGTATTATAACTGATATTACTGGTACGGGTTGAATTATTTGAAGTCCCTTTTTGGAGTTTTAAGCCATTATTATGCGCATTAATTTTCCTTTGAACAGCTGGTTTTATTGTCTCCAGCTCAGTCATCACATCTAGAAGTTTCTAGGAACAAATACCATGAAATATACATATATATATTAGTCATACAGAAGATTATATTTTAAGATCAAGTTACAAATGCACTTAAAATATAAAATATAAAAATACCCTTCTGAAAAGAGATTTCTCATCTGAATCATAAGTTGCATAATCACGGTGAGAAGGAATTGTTTCGCATAACAAACTGCATTTATTAAAAAAAAAATTATTACTATTATTAATTTCACCCCATTATTTAATTTATTTGTAATTTATTTTTCTACTCTAAAATGAAAATTAAAATTGAGGTATAATATGATTAAAATATTATATCTTTTACCTTGAGTATCGGACAAGGATTATATATAGATCGATGAGATTCTTCTCCTCCCTGTATATCTTGGCCTGAAAATTCAAGTAAAAATAAACAAAAATTAATAAAATATTCCAAAATTAAAATCTAATTCTACTTAAAATTCTTTTAAGGTATCGTAAATACAAACTTTTCTGTCATTTTGTTGTTTAATTGAGACGAATTTAAAGTTCAATTGGGTCTTAAACATCAAATATGAAGAATAATAAAATGCTGGCAACTAATCAGACTGATTTTGGTACAAATATTAATTGATCTCAATTTATTTATTTTATGGTGTTGTTTTGTTTTGATTACTTGTACCAATTTGTAGTTAAGTTGCTTATTTGAGAATTCAATTGAGGCTTAAGCGTCAAATTCACAACCAGAATAATCTAAAATTATAAAAAATATATATATAGTTGACTGGCTGACAATTGATAAACCTCGCAACTAAGCAATTAAACAAGAGCTAAATTGAATCATAACTTGTCATGGGAACCTGTTAGAAATGGGTATTACTTCATTGAGGTTGACAACAAAAACATTGAACTTCAATTTAAGTAATAACCATTTCTAAACCTCAAATAAGAAAAACATTCTACTGCCAGAAAGTTACAATCAGAGTCAAATTCAATCATAAATTCCAGCAAAAAGAAAGAGTAAATTAAGCATAGATTGAAGAATTCGCGTGGAACCGACCTGCTTGAGGAGGTTCCCAGCGATACGATAGTAATGCGACAGAGGAAGACGATGGTCTACGATCACTGGCTTTGTCTGCGCGCTTATATCTATCTCCATCTCTCTTTCTCTCTCTCTCTGTCTCTGTTTGTGTATCGATTGATCGATGGATTAACAGGAATGATTTTGCCCTTTTTTTCCTCTTTTGTTCGTCTTTTTTTCTTCGTTTATTTGATTTTGATCTTTGTGCCTGGCTTGATAGCTTGGAAATAAAGTTCCGAGATGCGGGTCGGGTTTATAATAAGAGAAACTGGATGCGGAGTGAAGAGAGAATTTTTTCTGTTTTCTATTCTTTCTGGACAAAGTGGACATGCATAAAAACCATGGATTTGGAATTCTGGATTTTTGTAAAATCCAAGCTTTGAAATCTCGAAAATTAATCCCTCGTTCGATGTTTTAACTTGCTTCATATAAATCTGCAGCAAAACCGCCACACAAGTATTCTTTTATCAGCCTCCTCGTCCGATGTCACTTTCTCACTCACTCTAGCACCTCCGTATGAAGAAAAAACCAGCCATGGCCTCCTTCTTTTCTATCTCATCTCTCGATCTCTCCAATGGCCTCTCATTCTTCATCCTTACCCTCACTTTCTCAGCCCCTCTTCCGTCTTCTCCATCCTCATGGATCTCAGCTTGGCCACACTCCCGAACAAACCATCCAGCAAGCTCACTCTTCCCTCCACCACTACCTCCTTTGCCCCTATCTACACTAAAGCTCAACCTTTTGGAATCTACCCTTTTAGCTCGAGTCGCACTTCGATTTGGCACCATCCTCTCTCTAAAACTCAATCTATTAACACCTTCACCTGATCCTGTCAGTCGGAGGAGATGGAGGCAACACTGGTACGGCTGAGGCTGCAGCCTTACGGACAACGGTGGTAATTGGGCTGACGTCCCGGTATATTACGCTTCAGGCCCAAGTTAATTATCCACTTAATGATGGATTAATTCAGGCCCAAGTTAATTATTTCTCCGCGTAAGCCCGGTGTACGCATAGAGCCGTAGAGAGATCACGCGTTTCCCGCTGTAGCTCCATTATATATACCACCATCGCACCATTCTGCCCTTCAATTCTGATACTATTTTGCGATCTCGCTATTTCTCTCTTGCGATCTTGCGCTCACTACTCTCTGACTGACTCTCTCTCATAGCTTCTGCACGTTCGCTCCAGTTTTCTGATATGGCGATTCTGGCTCCGCTGGCCGTGTTAGTGGTGCTCTGCACCCTCCTATGGAGGAGGAGTGATGATCGACGCCCATTGTTGCGGGATATTGAGGTTGGATCATCGCGTTTGTCTCTTGCATTGGATCAGCCTGTCATTTTCGCATCTCGCATTGGATTAGAGGTAATCTTTGCTTCTTTCTTTCTTTCTTGATTTTTTACTTTCTTTTCTTGATTGCGGCGTGTGGCAATCTTTCTTATTTCTTGCTTGATTTTTGTTTTTCTTTTCTTGATTCGTGTCAGAGTCGAGATTTCTTCTTTCTGTCGTGTCTTTTCTTTTCTTGATTCGTTCTTTGTTAATTTTGACAGTAGATCTTATCTTTTTTTTTCTCTTCTTTTACTTTTCTTTGATAATCAGTTCTTCCTTGTTATTTCTTTGCTTATTCATTAGTGACGGAATCCAGATCAGAAATAAAGATTTCTGAATAAATCTTTGCTTCTTCTTTGGCAATCTTGGCAACAGATCTTATTTTTTTTCTCTTCCTCTGTTTTTGTTTGGTGATTTTCCTTGTTGTTTATTCATTATTAACAGTCAAAAATCAAGACTCGTGATAAAAACACAAATCTTACAAGTTGTACAACTACCTAGGTTTTCGTCACATTTTTTATCATCATGTAGATTAAAATGTGTAAAACATAGTTTAGGTTTCAGTACTGGTATCTCTGTTTTGTAAATTACTCCTCTGTTTGACCTGTGCCACAATGACACAATTGATTCTAACAAAGAAATGTTTCTAATTACAGGTTTCAAATCTGTTCGGATTCACTGTTATTGACACAGCACGCATGAAGATCTACCAGTGCCGTGTTGCAGGCTGTAAGACATCACCGCAATTGATGAAGGTTCTATTCAAAGGCCTTGGAATTGGACAAGCTGTGCGATCCATTGCTGGCACTCGATATGTCTTTGCTGTTTCGGTCCCTGATCATGGTTTGGTGCTTGTTCATCGGTTTGAATCAGGGCTTGGAATTAATCGTGGTGATATGGTGCTGAAATCTGTTCTTCGGTCGTTTTGGGTAAGGATCTTGTTTCTCTTCTCAAGCTTGAAAGTTGAAACTGTTTTGATGTGATTTCAGATTTCAGTTTTTTGTTCTTTTGTTGTTAATTTATTCAATTGAATTGTTATAATGTGCAGGCTATTGGCAAGCACTTGAGTTTTGAAACCACTAATGGCTTACTTTCAAATGGAGAGGAGACGGAGGAGCGAAATGACAAGTTGCAAAAGAAGGACCAAAATGCACTCTCTTCATTTCAAACTAAAACGTCTCCTGCTTGTGAGGTAAATTAGTTGTTAAATACTGTATAGAATTATAATGCCAAACTGTATTGACTAGTTTTGACCAGTACAATACCGTGCAGTAACACAATCCCATATTGTTAGTTATGTCTAGTACATTGCATTAGATTGAAAATTTCTGACTAATCACAATGTTTATGATAACAGGTTTCAAAACGATACGGCTTCACTGTTATTGTGACACCACACATAAAGATCTACAAATGCCGTCTTGATGAAAGTCCTATTCCAACGCCTGAATTGATGAAAGCCTTATTCCAAGGCCTTGGAATAGGCCAAGCGGTATGGTCCATGGCTAATTCCAGTCAGTACGCTTTTGCTGTCACGGTCCCTGATCATGGTGTCGTTCTTGTTCATCGCTACGGATTTGGACCGGAAATAAACAAACACGATGAAATGCTTATATATGTTGTTAGGTCGTTTAAGGTGAGTATATTTCTTTCAACTGTTTTACATCATTTTAATCTCTGATGTTTCAATTCATATTTGACCCTTTAATTGATATTTTATTGAAAATATGTTGTGTTTAATTGCACAGGCTGTTGGTAGGCAGTTGACTTTTGCACCCAGCATTCAAGATAGATTGTTAATGCTGAAGGAGAATGAAGAGCATCATGAGAAACTGAAATGTATTGAGCTCTCTTCACTCCAAACTGAAGATGCATATGAACAAATGGAGAGTGGCAATTCAAGTGATGGAGAAGAAATAGATATGGAACTAGACGACCTTAATGAAGAAGAAGAACAACACTTTGAACAAGTTTACAACATGAAGATTTGTGAGAAAAAGAAAGAAAAAGTTGAAACTGATCAGATGAAGAGAATGAAAGTAATTGAAAAAGAAAGAGAAAGAAAAAGAAGAGAAAAATTGATGATGAAGGAAAATCAAATAGAGGCTGCAAGAAAAAGAAGAAACCTGCACTTTAATGAGAAGATGAACAAGGCGCGATCTATGAGATATTTGACCGACCAGGTGAGACATTAACTTACATCTTTTCTGTACATATTCAGTAAAAAGGTTGATTTATCTTCAGTTGTTAATTTTGTTTGTGTTTTGTATGCAAAAAGCAGAAGCTCAATTCCTCCAAGACCAAAGCTTTTGGGTTTTCAAAAGGATTTCGCACAAAGTTTCAGCTCGTAGAAAAAATGGGCAGTGGCACTTTTGGCACGGTTTACAAAGCGCGATTCAAGCATCGTATTATCTGCTCTAAAAAGCAGTTTGTAGCAGTTAAAATCATTGAAAAATCAAAGGTATGACTTCTATTTTTATTCTTTTTTTTGTTTTTGTTGGTTTAATTGTATTGATTCCTTGATCTGTAGTAATACATCTTTTGAGCTGAAACCGTATTTTTGTTAAACTTTTTTGTTTTCTTTATTTGTAGTTCAAAAGCCCTATTGATATAGAGGGTGTGAAAATTGAAGTGAAAATAATGGATACTCTAAAAGGACAGAATAATATGCTTGAATTTCATGGGGCTTATGAAGATTCGAAAAATGTGTATCTCGTTATGGAGTAAGTGCAATCAATTTTCTCAAACGAAAAATTCCTATGTTTGGATTACTTTACTAATCCACCTTTTGGTTTAAATTTTGTGCTTTTCAGATTGTGTGAAGGAGGTGACATAACTGATGTTTTCAATCGGTATGTATTTCTTTTTTTTTGTTAACTTTCAAAACATTTTTTATATTATTTTTATCTCTTTCCCTTATATTTTGTTTGATTTCTAATGGTTTTTCTTTCTTTTTTGAACAGATATGGTGGCACATTTATGGAAAACGAGACGAGACTTCTTATCAAACAAATCTTAAAAGCTCTCTGTGTTTGTCACCGCAACAACATCTTGCACCGCGATTTAAAAATGGAGGTATGTTTTATTTTTTCATGATCTATAAAGCTAATGACTGTGTTATGTATATCTTTGGTAATTTCTCTCAAGCTAAATGATTGTACTATTTTAATCCTGACTTTTTATTTTTAATGTTGATATTTCAGAATTTCATTTTTGCGGTTAAGGGTGACGTGCGGAGCATCAGGCTAATTGACTTTGGTCTTTCGGAATTCCTCAGGCCAGGTTAGCCCCACAATTTCTAAATATTTATAATGTTTTATCTATTTGTTTACTTCAATATTTATTTGTTTACTTATTATGTATCTTTTTCACTTGTGTAATTATAGGTGAATATTTAGATTATCCAGCTGGATCGCCTGACTACGTCGCCCCTGAAGTGTTTGAGGGTTTTGCGGGATATGAATCAGATTGTTGGAGTGTGGGCGTGATTGCATATTTTCTGCTTGTCAAGAAATTTCCCTTTGAACAAGGCCCTCATTTCAGCGAATCTGACATTGACACCTGGCGGCCTGACATTTCGCACGGCCCTGATTTCAGTGACCGTACATGGCTGCTTGTACCGAGAGAAGCTAGAGATTTAGTGAAGGGTCTTCTCCAGACTGATCCAAAACTTCGATTGACTGTACGAGACGCTTTACGTGAGTTTTTCTTCTTGTTTCTTAACTTTAGCGGCTTTTTGTGGAGAAGATACATCTCTGTTTTTTTTTTTTCATATTATCATGAGATTATGTTTTTTCTGTTTTGTTAGCTAATATCAAGTGTGCTTTCTTTCTTAACAGGGCATGAATATTTTAAGGGAATGAGGGCCTAGTATTAACAAGCAGTTGCTACTTGAGATGATGTGCTGAAGAGTTGGTCCTGTTTAACAAGCAGTTGCTACTTTTAGCATATTTTTTATATGTAGTTTAGGGCTTTCTAGTCTCTGTTTATTATTTAGTCTATTTAGTCTTCTCTGTTTTCAGTTTTAGTAGTACTCTATTATTATTCTCTCTTTTTAGGATGTCACAGTTTATTATTTCTAGTTATATTATTAATCTTTTTGGGGTATGTCAAAGTTTATTATATTATTGCAAGTTGTTTAATTTTTTCCATTTAATCCTATGTGTTTAGTTCTAATTATCTAATAGTAGTAGTATTTCTGTGTTTTGGCATGTGTGACGTTAGTGTATCCTTAAACGTGTAATTTTCATGTTAATAAACTGTTAGCTTACTACCATAAAACAATTGTACAGTTCAAAGTACAGAACAATCTAGTCACATTGTCCTAGCAAATTTCCTCCGTGTGTGATTTTAGATTTAATCCACCACTTGTGATGCCTAAGATTGACAGAATTAGCCTCATCTCTCTATTTAGATGTATTTTTGTTGTTGGTTGATCGAATAATACGTTTCTTCCTTTCCAGCCACATTTGCCAAGCCAACCAGATTAAGTACAATTCTCCTCTCTTCTCCTTGGACATGAACCGGTGGTTCTTGAGGCAATAATTGCCACGGTTGGAGTTTTCTCATGAATTCCACCTAACGAGCTCACTCCAGGTGAGATCGATTTAACGTCGTTTGCTGATTGAATATCATATAGCTTTCTATAGCAAGCATGTCTTCTCCTTAGAGACTAGACGGTTGGCATTGTCACCTGGCCACAAAAAAGCTTTGATTTCTTTATTCAGCTGGCTCTTCGAGTAACCGTTTTGCGAGTAGTAGAACCTGCATAAGGTAGGTCCGTAACAACTTCCCTTTACATCCTAATATTACAGTGCATGAAAGTATGCCGTATTTTTATTTCCTAGTTTTAACCAGGTGCACAATAAACATTGTTGTCATTTCCATTTATAGTAATTGCCCATTTCATGAGATTTTTCCTCTTAGGTTAATGCTCAACGTCAGTTCCTCGTTCCTCTTGGGAGGGAGCCCTATGCTCTTCCAAAATAGTCTAATATTTGTATAAGCGCCTTACATATTGAGACCAAACGGTCCAATTAACTTGAATTTTGTTAATTGTTCGCATATGGTTGTAAATCCGACTCCTGAGCTAGAATCCGTTTCATGGACTGTTTGCCATGCTACGTAAAGATAGAAACAATTTTCGCAGGACGAAGCAAAAATGTTACTAGCGTCGGAATGCAATGTTTGTTATATGCCGCCATAGGTTTAATGGAAAATAAGAGGGGCTAATAGTCAGATGTGAGAAGGGAAGGATCATATATAGGGAATAAGTGATGTTTAAATATAAAATACGAGATGAAAAGAAAACCCGGTCCAATCTAGAGAAAAAAGTCGTAGGTGTTTTGTTGGACTGTTTTTTATTAAATTATTTATAAATGAGCATATAACACTTTGTATTTGTGTAAAAAGAAGTATTGAAAAAATATAAAAAAGTCAAAAGTTCAAATTTGATATTCTAACAAATAAAGCCTCATATCAGATTACATACGTCATTAAGGTATACTATTTGTTTTGGCGAATAACACATACACATTATTCTGATTTATGATATAAAAAGCCCTGTTTTTACTTTTTGTTTTAACTTGCTTCATATAAATCTCCAACAAAACCGCCACACAAATATTGTTTTATTTGCCTCCTTGTCCAATGTGATTAGAGTTAGACTATGACTATACTCACTCCTTCCAATCGCAGCTGTCAATCTCTTTGTTCTCTTCTCTCACTCTCCATTCCCAGTTCCACATCTTTTCTCTTCCCCTGACCCTATTATTATGTGCATTAATTTTCCTTTGAACAGCTGGTTTTATCGTCTCTAGCTCAGTCATCACATCTAGAAGTTTCTAGGAACAAATACCATGAAATATACACATATATATATATTAGTCATACAGAAGATTATATTTTTAAGATCAAGTTACAAATGCACTATAAATATGGGAATAATAAAATATAAAGTATACCTTTCTGAAAAGAGACTTCTCATCTGAATAATAAGTGGCATAATCGCGGTGAGAAGGAATTGTTTCGCATAACAAACTGCATTTAATAAAAAAAAATTATTACTATGATTATTAATTGCACACCATTATTTAATTTTTTTTTTATAATTTCTTTTTCTACTCTACAATGAAAATTAAACTTAAGGTATAATATGATTAAAATATTATATTTCTTACCTTGAGTATCTGAGAAGGATTAGATATAGATCGATGAGATTCTTCTCCTCCCTGTATATCTTGGCCTGAAAATTCAAGTAAAAAGAAACAGAAATTAAATAAAATATTCCAAAATTAAAATCTATTTCTACTAAAAGTTCTTTTTACGTATCATAAATACTATTTTTTCTGTCATTTTGTTGTTTAGCTGAGGTGAATTTAAAGTTCAATTGGGTCTTAAACATCAAATATAGTCAGAATTGAAGAATAAAATAGAAATTATTGGCTGATAATGCAGTGCTGGCAACTAACCATATTGATTTTGGTACAAATTGGTCCAATTAATTTGTTTTGTGGTGTAATGTTATTTTCATTACTGCTTGTACAATTTGTTGTTTAATTACTCTTCAGGCAAATTTATATTGAGAATTCGATTGATGCTTAATCAACACACAAGACCTAAATTGAATAATCTAAAATAAAAAATAATAGTTGATTGGCTGAAAATTGCTATCTTTGCTACTACGCAATCAAACAAGGCCTTAATTGAATCAAAAAGATTGTTGTGAGAGCCAACTGTTAGAAGAGGTAAATTACTTAATTGAGGTCTAATGTTGTGTAATACTCAATTTAGGCTGATTGTGATCTCAACGGAGCTCAAATGATAAAAATCTCAAATAAGAACTTTACTTTACTGGATGAAAGTTACAATGAACGCTAAATTCAATCACGGACTGCAGCAAAAGGAGCAAAAAAGAAAGAGGAAATTAAGCATATATTTGAACAATTCGTGGGGAATCCACCTGTTGGAGAAGGTTCTGCGCGATACGATAGTAATGCGACAGAGCAATACGATGGTCTACGACCACCGGCTTTGTCTGCGCGCTTATATCCATCTCCATCTCCATCTCCATCTCTCTCTCTCTCTCGATTGATCAATGGATTAACAGGAATGATTTTCCTTTTTTTTCCCCTCCTTTTTAGTCTTTTTTTCTTCTCTTATTTGATCGCTGTGCTTGGTGTAGTAGCCTGGAAACGAAGTTCCGAGATGTCGGGTCGGTTTATTAATCAGAGAAGCCGGATCCAAAGTGAGGAGAATTTTTGTGTTTTCTTTCCGGCCGGACAAGCCTAAAAAATCATAGATTTCGAATCCTGGATAATTAAATCCGAGATTTAGAATCACGATTTCTGTGGATTTAAAATCTCAGATTAACACAGAACCCGTATCTCACTGTGCTTTTCAACTTGTCTATAAGCAAGGTATATTATACATTGATATGATAAGAAAACCAATCCCCTACTATACTGATGTTTTCACTTTTCAGCCATATGTTTTAACTTGCTTCATACAAATCTGCAGCAAAACCGCCACACAAGTATTCTTTTATCAGCCTCCTTGTCCGATGTGACTACAAACTTGTATTCATTCACTCACTCTCCGTTTGAAGAAAAAACCCAGCCATGGCCTCCTCTTATATTATATCTCTTCCCTCCATCTTTCTAATAGCCTCGTATTCTTCTTCCTTACACTCATTTTCTCTCTCCCCTCTACGCCTTCTTCATCCCCAATGGATCTCAGCTCGTCCGCGCTCCCAAACAAACCATTCAGCAAGCTCTCTCTCCATCCACCACTACCTCCTTTCCCCGATCTACACTTTGTACGGAGCTCAACTCTTCGAGAAATCTACCCTTTAAGCTCGAGTCCACTTCGATTTGGCACCATCCTCTCTCTAACACCTTCACCTGATCTTGTCAGTCGGAGGAGATGAAGGCAACACTGCTACGGCTCCGTACGGACAACGGTGTTAATTGGGCTGACGTCCCGGTATATTACGCTTCAGGCCCAAATTAATTATCGGTTTAATGATGGATTAATTCTTCAGGCCTAAGTTAATTATCGGCCTAATGATGGGTTAATTCAGGCCCAATTATTTCTCCGCGTAAGCCCGGCGTACGCATAGAGCCGTAGAGAGAAGAGATCACGTGAAACGAGTTTCCCGCTCTAGCTTCATTATATATACCTCCATCGCACCATTCTGCCCTTCAATTCTGATACCATTTTGCGATCTCGCTATTTCTCTCTTGCGATCTTGCGCTCACTGCTCTCTGACTGATTCTCTCTCATAGCTTCTGCACGTTCGCTCCAGTTTTCTGATATGGCGATTCTGGCCCCGTTGGCCGTGTTAGTGGTGCTCTGCACTCTCCTTTGGAGGAGGAGTGATGATCGGCGCCCATTGTTGCGGGATATTGAGGTGGATTATTCGCTGTTGACACTTGTGTTAGATCGGCCTGTCATTTTCGCATCTCGCTTTGGATCAGAGGTAATCTTGCTTCTTTCTTTCTTGCTTTTTCTTTTTCTTTTCTTGATTCCGGTCAGTGGTGAACATTCTTCTTTCTTGCTTGATTTTTGTTTTTCAATTCTTGATTCGTGTCAGAGCTGAACTTCTGTTGTTTCTGTCATGCCTTTTCTTTTCTTGATTCCTTCTTTGTTAATATTGACAATAGATGCTCTTTTCTCTTCTTTTGCTTTTCTCTGACGATCTTCCTTGTTATTTCTTTGTTAATTCATTAGTAACTGAATACAGATCAGAAACCAAGATTTCTTAATAAATCTTTGATTATTCTTGGGAAATCTTGGCAACAGATTTTTTTCCCCCTCTTCCTTTGTTTTTGTTTCGTGATTTCCCTTGTTGTTTCTTTGTTTATTCATTAGTAACTGTCAAAAATCAAGATTCGTGATAAAAACACAAATCTTACAAGTTGTACTATTACCTAGAACTTCCTGACTTTTTTGCTAATCTCATGTAGATTGAAATGTGTAAAACATAGTTTAGATTTCAGTACTGAGATCTCTGTTTTGTAAATTACTCCTCTGTTTGATCTGTGCCACAATGACACAACTGAATCTGACAAAGAATTGTTTCTGATTACAGGTTTCAAGTCGATTCGGATTCACTGTGATTGACACAGCACGCATGAAGATCTACCAGTGTCGTGTCGCAGGTTCTAGGACATCACCGCAATTAATTAAGGATCTATTCAAAGGCCTTGGAATTGGCCAAGCGGTGCGATCCATTGCTGGCACACGATATGTCTTTGCTGTTTCAGTCCCTGATCATGGTGTTGTGCTGGTTCATCGGTTTGAATCAGGGCTTGGAATCAATTGTGGTGATAGGATGCTAAAATCTGTTCTTCGGTCATTTTGGGTAAGGGTCTTCTTTCTCTTGTCAAGCTCATGTTAAACGTTTTGATGTAATTTCAGATTTCAATTGTTTTTACTTTGTTGTTGATATATTCAATTGTTTTGTCTTGATGCGCAGGCTATTGGCAAGCAGTTGAGTTTTGAAACTAGTAATGGATTAGTTTCAAATGGAGGAGACTGAGGAGCGAAATGAGAAGTTGGAAAGTGAGGACCAAAATGCGCTCTCTTCGTTTCAATCTAAAATGTCTCCTACTTATGAGGTAAATTAGTTGTTAAAAGTTTCCAACATATTATTAAGCTCTGGCTAGTACAATACTGTAGCAGTAATATTTGCATTAGCTTTGTCTTTTGGTAGATAAATTGGGTAACTGTGCATTTTGACAAAATTATGTTTATGATAACAGGTTTCAAAACAATACGGATTCACTGTGATTGTGACACCACGTGTGAAGATTTACAAATGCCGTCTTGATGAAAGTCCTATTCCAATGCCCGAAGTGATGAAAGCCTTATTCCAAGGCCTTGGAATAGGCCAAGCGGTACGGTCTATGGCTTATTCCAGTCAGTACGCCTTTGCTGTCACAGTCCCTGATCATGGTGTCGTTTTGGTTCATCGCTACGGATTTGGACCTGGAATTAATAAGCAGGATGAAATGCTAAAATCTATTCTTCGGTCGTTTAGGGTGAGTTTTTTCCCCTATGCACAGGCTTTTCTTGAACTGTTTGTCTAAAATATCAACTGTGGGCTTAAGACTATGTATCTTGTTACTACTTTTGTGTCACTGTTCGGTCCTGTTAAGCCACATTTAAACCTCATTCAACCTTTTATATTGATTGATTACCTGAAATGTAATCTAGCTTAACTGGTACTTTAGTGAATGTTATATATTGGTTTAGTTTCAATTTATATTCGATCCTTTAGTTGATAATTTGTTGAAATTAAAATATTCTGTGTTTACTTGTACAGGCTATTGGTAGGCAGTTGACTCTTTCATCCAGCACTGGAGTGAAGGCAATTCAAGATAGATTGTCAATGCTGAAGGAGAGTGAAGAGGAAAATGAGAAACTGAAGTGTATTGAGCTCTCTTCACTCCAAACTGAAGATGCATATGAACAAATGAAGAGTGGCAATTCAAGTGATGGAGAAGAAATAGATATGGAACTAGACGATCTTAATGAGGAGGAAGAAGAACTCTCTGTCCTACAAGCTGTTTCTGAAGAAGTTTCCAACATAAATAGCAGTGAGAAGAAGATTTGTGAGAAGAAGAAAGAAAAAGCTGAAAATGATCAGATGAAGAAAATGAAAGTAATGGAAAAAGAAAAGGAAAGAAAAAGAAGGGAAAAATTGATTATAAAGGAAGGTAAAATTGAGGAGGCAAGAAAAAGAAGAAACCTGCACTTTAATGAGAAGATGAACAAGGCGCGATCTATGAGATATTTGACTGACCAGGTGAGACAATTAACTTACATCTTTTCTGTAGATGTTCAGTAAAAAGGTTGATTTATCTTCAATTGTTAATTTTGTTTCTTTTGTTTTGTGTGCAAAAAGCAGAAGCTCAATTCCTCGAAGACCAAAGCTTTTGGGTTCTCAAAAGGGTTTCGCGCAAAGTTTCAGCTTATAGAAAAAATGGGCAGCGGCACTTATGGCACGGTTTTCAAAGCACGATTCAAGCATCGTGTCATCTCTCCTAAAAGTCAGTTTGTAGCAGTAAAACTCATTGAAAAATCTAAGGTATTGCTTCTATTCTTATTTTTGTTGGCTTATTTTTGTAGTTTGATTCCTTGATCTGTACTACACATCTAAAACTGAAACTAATTTTGTAAAACTTTTTGTTTTCTTTATTTGTAGTTCAAAAGCCCTATTGATATAGAGGGTGTGAAAATTGAAGTGAAAATCATGGAAACCCTAAAAGGACAGAATAACATGCTTGAATTTCATGGGGCTTATGAAGATTCGAAAAATGTGTATCTTGTTATGGAGTAAGTGCAATCAATATTCTCAAACAAAATATTCCTATGTTTGAATTACTTTACTAATCCATTTTTTGTTTAAATTTTGTGTTTTTCAGATTGTGTGAAGGAGGTGACATAACTGATGTTTTCAATCGGTATGTATTTCTCAAAAAAAATTTTATATTATTTTTAATGGGATTTTTATATTATTTTTATCTCTTTCCCTTATATTTTGTTTGATTTATAATGGTTTTTCTTTCTTTTTTGAACAGATATGGCGGCACCTTTATGGAAAACGAGACGAGACTTCTTATCAAACAAATCTTAAAAGCTCTCAGTGTTTGTCACCGCAACAACATCTTGCACCGCGATTTAAAAATGGAGGTATGTTTTATTTTTTCATGATCTATAAAGCTAAATGACTGTGTTATATATATCTTTGGTAATTTCTCTCAAGCTAAATGATTGTACTATTTTAATCCTGACTTTTTATTTTTAATGTTGATATTTCAGAATTTCATTTTTGCAGTTAAGGGCGACGTGCGGAGCATCAGGCTAATTGACTTTGGTCTTTCAGAGTTCATCATGCCAGGTGAATATTAATTATTTATTTGTACTTTTAATTAATTAATTTATTAATTATTTATTAATTTGTTTACTTATTATGTATCTTTTTCACTTGTGTAATTATAGGTGAATATTTAGATTATCCAGCTGGATCGCCTGACTACATCTCCCCTGAGGTGTTTGACGGTTTTGCGGGATATGAATCAGATTGTTGGAGTGTGGGCGTGATTGCATATTTTCTGCTTGTCAAGAAATTTCCCTTTGAACAAGGTCCTCACTTCAGCGAATCTGACATTGACACCTGGCGGCCCGACATTTCGCAAGGCCCTGATTTCAGTGACCGTACATGGCTGCTTGTACCGAGAGAAGCTAGAGATTTAGTGAAGGGTCTTCTCCAGCCTGATCCGAAACTTCGATTGACTGTACAAGACGCTTTACGTGAGTTTTTCTTCTTTCTTATTAACTTTAACATCTATTTGAGTAGAAGAAACATCTGTCTTGTCATATTAACATGAGATTATGTTTTTCTGTTTTATTAGCTAATATCAAGTGTGCTTTCTTTCTTAACAGGGCATGAATATTTCAAGGGAAGGAGGGGCCTAGTGTGAGTTCCACAGCCTAACGTGAGATGGTGTGCTGAACTGTTGGGTCTTTTGAAGGAATTAGTTGCTACTTTTGGCAATATTTTTAACATGCAGTTTATGGATTTTTAATTTTGTAGTCTATTTCTTGTTTATGCTATTTAGTCTTCTATGGCTTTAGTTCTAGTAGTTATATTATTTCTTTATTTGGGATATGTCACAGACAGTGTTTTATTTCTAGTTGTTTATTTCTTGCATTTAATCTCGTGTTTTAAGTTATAATTATCTAATAGTATTTGTATTATTTCCTCTTTTTTGTCTGTTGCCAGACATATTAATCTATCAGTAAACTTGTCGTTTTTATCTTAACTTTATTTACATGTCAGTAGACTAGTAGCTTTACTTCCACAACAAAAATGTTCAGTTTGAAGTATGCTTCCCCAAAGAAAAAACATACTGCAATTTTGTAGTATAACAATACTTTGGTTATGCTAACAGAAGTGAATTGTGGTTATGTTAATACAATTACCAAACAATAACATAATTAAACAATACAGATCCAAATAATTTCCAAAAACAAAAAAATTACAATTCTCTGGGACTAAAAATAATCACGGAAGACCGACTTTTTTTTTTAAGCAATGCTTTCAAAATTATTTAAGCAGATAGAACTCGTTCCAAAAATTCTGGCGGCACAAGTTATTTTTTCAATTTTAGTTATTTTTTCAATTTTTTTTTTTTTGATCTCGGGGTTCACAAAAGAATAAAAAATAATTTTTTTTCTTAGGAGTGATATTTGCTTAATTTTTTTTCAAACCGATGCTAAAAAGAAAAAAACAGAAGACCCATTTATCTCTCGAGTCAAAGTCAACTCCCTTTATATACTTCAAAATTTATGACAACATAACGACCAAACGCTCATTATACCACGCGTCATTCCGCCATTGGTCCAAACACCTCTCTTCTCATTTCTCATTGGTCTAATACACGTACTCTAAAACACATGCCACGTTTCATATTCTCTTCTACTTCATTCTAAAACAAAACTTAATTTCCAAAACAAAAGGAAGATTCAGAAAGAGAGAAAAATTCGCCAAGTTTATGAAACCGTAATTTGGATCTTCAATTTCCTCGCACAAAAACTTAATTCGATTGAGACTTAAGGGAATTTGGCTGATTGAGTTGAGGAATTTGTGGTTGGATTGGATTAGATGGCGGTGTATAGATCGGGGCTCTGGCTTCTGTCTGTCCTGTTTTTGCACTACATTTTCGCTTCGGAAGGGTATGGTTTTATCTTCTTTATTTGTGATTGATTGATTGTTTGTTGGTGATTTTCTGATTCATGGGTTTTGTTTTTACGATGGCTATTGTCTTGGAACTGTATTCTTCTTTTTCCGATTGATCAATGCATATTTAAAATATAAATTGAAGATGAAATGTTTTTGGTGTATTCTTTTGGAACTTACATATTTCAATTTAGTTTGAAAAATTAGATCTTTGTAAAATTGTCCTTCGGGAAAGATTTAGATCAAATCTACCATTATACAATTGATTCGAGTAAAATTTCCAATTGTGTTTTAGGTCTTCTGCCAAATTATGGATGAAATTTGTTGAATTTTTTTTGTTTTTGTTTTGGAAATCTATCGCCATTAGAATTGAAGAATTGATTGTAGTAATTCTGGTGATTTTGTAGGAAAAGCTACTATGATATATTACAAGTACCAAAAGGCGCATCAGAAGAACAGATCAAGAGAGCTTACAGAAAGCTTGCGTTGAAATATCATCCTGATAAAAATCCAGGAAATGAAGAAGCCAATAAGAAGTTCGCTGAGATTAGTAATGGTATGAATAATGATGTTTTTCTATTTTAAGGGGTTAATTTTGAAAATAAATTTTCTAGTTTAGGGACCTATGCGTGATAGACCGAAGTTTTGTTCTTGTGAAATAAATTTCATGTGTAGGCCTATAAAATGTCATGCAAACCCTTGCAATGAATACCCCTATAAACATTAAAACTATCTTTTATATCCCTCATTTCCTATTTTTTTAAACAATAATCAAACTGCTCCTTTTTTCTTAACTCATGTATTATAGACAAAAAATGATGAAGTAGCTATAGATTAGGGATTTTCAAAAGAAACTACGTAAATAAGGATTATACATAAATTTCTTATATCTTTAGGGTTACACATGATATTTCATTTTGTCATTTTGCACGGTTATATATCAAATTCAAAATTGTCTTTTTCTTTTCATTCGAACAGTGTACCTATTTTCATAATCCAATTTGTAAGGTTTTGATTTCATTTTTCTTGTTAGCATATGAGGTACTATTGGATCAAGAGAAGAGAAAAACATATTAATTCTTCTCTAATTTTTTCTTTTTGGCTTTTTGAAATATCAATTTTTAGGTTTTTAATTAATTTTAATATTTTTGTTAGCTTATGAGGTATTATCGGATCAAGAGAAGAGAAAAATATATGACCGGTACGGAGAAGAAGGGCTCAAGCAATTCGCCAACGGTGGAGGTGGGGGCCGTGGGGCCGGCATGAATATTAATGATATTTTTAGCAGGTATTATTTTAAATTACTTCAATTTAGAAACTTAAGAAAATCATGAAAAAATTGACTACCTTTACAAAAACCTTCATCTATCATATATACCCTCTGAAAGTGAGAAATATCCCAAATATCTTTAAGAAACATGGACATTTCAATTGATTGGTTGTCCTATAGTTTCCCTAATTTAAAAAAAATTACCGTGTCAAAATAATTTTGAAGAAATTTCCTCACTAAAATGATATATTTTTTCATATAGTTTTTTTGGAGGAGGAGGAGGAATGGAAGAGGAAGAAGAGACGATTGCGAAAGGAGATGATGTCATCGTTGAGTTAGATGCTACTCTTGAGGATTTATACATGGGCGGTTCCTTAAATGTACTTAAATATACCAACTTATTTTTATTAATTAATTATTATTTTATTTTTTTTTTGAATTTGTGGCCGAGTTATTTGATACTTCCCTTGAACCCTAATTCATATCTTAGAATAATCCATCTTGGGTTGATATATAAAGCATACTATCTCATGCATTTTTGGTTTGTTTTCACATAGTTTGTAACATGTTAATATGTTAATATGTCTTTAGAAATGGAAGTTTTTGAAATTTATCTAGTTATTTTAATTTTTGTTCTTTTTTATTTATTTTATTTAGGTATGGAGAGAGAAGAATGTGATTAAACCAGCACCAGGCAAGCGAAAGTGCAACTGTAGAAACGAGGTTTATCACAGACAAATCGGTCCTGGAATGTTTCAACAAATGACTGAACAGGTCCATACATTATTACACATTCTATAATAATCTCTTAATTTTATTTTACTTTTAGTTTTTACCAACATATTTAATTTTTAACCTGTTTGTAATTAAAAATTCAATTTCAGGTGTGTGAAGAATGTGCAAATGTGAAATACGAAAGAGAGGGTAACTTTATCACAGTTGATATAGAGAAAGGGATGCAAGACGGTCAGGTAAAAATATACTTAATTTACCTTTTGATATTTTCACCCCCTTTTTTATCTCTAAACGTGAAATTAAGCATTAATTTATATGACATTTGTTTAACAGGAGGTGTTGTTTTATGAGGATGGCGAGCCTAAGATTGATGGAGAACCTGGTGATCTTAAGGTTTTATTTTTTTTTAATATTTATACATTTATGCAAAAGTATGAAATTTCAAAAATTCTCACGTTTTGAAATAAATTTGTTAATATGTATATTTTTTAAATGTTTTGCAGTTTAGAATAAAGACAGCGCCACATAATCAGTTTAAAAGAGAAAGCAATGATCTACATACCAGTGTTACCATCTCACTGGTACTGATTTCTTTTTTTAATATTTCTTTTTCAAAATCTAAGACTTATGCCAATTATAGTCATGGAAATATTACCAATACTATTAATAATACTTGCTCAAAAACAAAAACAAATTTTCATTTTCATGAGCAAATATTTAGGTATTTTCGTTAATACAGCAATATATGCATAATTGATGGTTAATCAGGCTTAATTGGTTTACCAGCCATTTTTAAAATTTTTAAATTTGTTTTAATAATTGGTATATTTTTTGTTTTCACATTATATGCAGCTCCAAGCCCTTGTAGGTTTTGACAAGACAATAAAGCATCTGGACGGGCATTTAGTCGAAATAGGCACTCAGGTAACTAGAAATTTTCATTTTCAACCGTGTTAATTCATCATTTGCTGAGATAAACAAAATGCTTTTGTTTAATAAGTTGCTGTTATAATTTCCTTTCATATTGGCACAATATCATGCATGCCCCTATAAGTCCGCATAATATTATGCATACCCCAAAAATATATAGGAATAAAAATTCATTTGTGATATTCAGAATATGGATATTTTGTTGTTAAGTAATTGGCATAAATGAAAATTGAACATGAATGGAAAATTTCATTCCAATCTTACCAAAATATTTTAAATTTTTTTACATTTTAGGGTGTGACAAAGCCTAAAGAGGTGAGAAAATTCAAAGGAGAGGGCATGCCCTTGTATCAAAGCAACAAAAAAGGAGATTTATACGTTAAATTTGAAGTACTTTTCCCCAAATCTCTCACAGAAGATCAAAAAACCAAAATCAAAACTGTTCTTTCATAGAGAGTTGAAGCGTTTAATTTTAACATTAGGAGAAAAAATGTGTACAACAGAATTTTTTGGATACATGTAATATTTCTTGCCTCCCATTTTTTCGTATTTGAATTTTCTTCTATAGTAGGACTTGAAAGGAATTTTTGGGATCAGTAAGGACTCATATGCTATTGTTACATACTTTAAGAATTTTGGGAATGTGTGCCTTGTTACAGGATAGTAATTAATTATTTGTTTGTGTAGAATGCTACTGAATCATTAGAATTTGGTTTTATGAACAGATTATTTTGAGAAAAATAAATACAATTTTTTGGTAAAATTACTACTATATACAAAGTTTATATTTTCTTAGATTGTAGATTTTTAATGATTTTTTATGAACATTTTGTACAATATTTTCTGAAGCAAGGTATCCAATTATGTAGGATTGGTTCTATCCACAACCCTTTGCAAATTTTAGCCAGTAATTCCATTTAAAATATTATACATTAATTTTCAAAATGTAAATTAAAATTGCAAATAAATAATAACTCTCAAACATTTAATACAACTCATAAACAAGTTAAGAAAAAGTTTTAACATCAAAATCTAACTGTCAAATTATTTTACAATATTATAATTTATATGATTTGTAGCAAATCAAGAATAAACTCTAATTTTTCAACACAACATCCAATCCATTATTGTTTGAGATATTTTCTATTTTACCTTCGTAATTATTACTTTAATTTTCCTCCAAAATCTTAACGGACTTTCTCCAATAAAAATTAGCAAGTTATTATCTCAAATGCAGATTAAGTTCCAACACATTTTTATGGAAAGAGTTACCATAAAACACGGAAGAAAAAAAAAAGTAAGAACAACAATTTAAATAGAGGGTTGTTTGAGCTACTTATTCCTCAGAAGATCAAGAAAGCCGAGGCTAATGGTAAGTAGAGTAGTTAAAAAGTATACCTATGTTTGACTACTGGAAGTAGGGTAATTGGGAAGCACACATATCGTAATTAAGTTTTTTTGAATATTTGCATTATGGTATTTGCTTCAATATGCAAGTTTGAATTTTGAATTTTCACACACATCAAGATGCTCCAACTCAACTCTCTCATGCTATTCAAATGACCCCAGCTAGAATAGAATATTTCAACTCATGCTATTATGGTGACCCTAGCTAAAATGGAATATTAGAACTCATGCTATTGCAACGACCCTAGGTAAAATAAAATGGAATATTATAACTCATGCTACTGCAATGACCCTAGCTAAAATGGAATATTAGTACAAAATGGAATATTCGTCAGTCAAATTGTCAAGTAGAAAACTAAGAAATGTCAGTCAATATGATTTTCTTGGACAACAAATAAATTATCTGTTTACTTAATTAAACAAAAAAATGTCAATTATTGTCTGTTTTACTTAATTAAACAAAAAAAGTGTCAACAAAATTTGAACACACATACTTTTGATTTACATACAATTAAACCGTCCAAAGCATAGATCATTAACCAGTCAAAACATAACCGAGACTTGAGTAATAAGCTTTCTATCAATTTTGCTTGTGTTCAACTAGTAGCAGATAATTCTATTTATTTGATTTTTCCCTCTATAATTTGGAGTTGTCTTCTTTATGCTAAAAGACTAGGATCTCTCTTTCGATCAAATCTCTTTTTATTTTTTTTAAATTTCAGCAATTTATTCAGCATTTGCAAGATTTTCTTCAGTAACATCAAAAGCTTTTCTCGCTTGCTTGAGCTCTTCATTCATCGAAAGCAGTTCAGTGCATCTATGCAACTTTGGCAAATCCTAAACATAATAAAAATCATAAGAAAAAGTTATTATTCAAGAACTAAAAAATAATACAGAGAACTCAATCTAGGGTTTTGTACAAACATACCTTACGGATGAGATAAAGAAAATCTTCAGTTAACAGCTTCCCCCTTTTAGATGCGACATTTTGAGCTTTATGTACCTAATATTTCATCAAATCAGAAATATTAAATCCAATTTTAACAAGCATGGATTGCTAAACCTAAATACTGAAAATAAGTAAAGAAATTTGTGTACCAAATCAGTTATGTATTCTACAACTATATCCTCCACTAATGCAACTGTCTCAGGAAGCGGCTGAAATAGTTAGATAAATAAATAAAAATAACAGAGATGCTAAGTACCAATAATAGTATTGTAATGGTAAAATTTTAAAAAAGAAGACGTAAATAGTTACATTAGGATCATCGCCAAAACCATACATCATGTGCTGTACTGCAATGCAAAAAAAAAAAAACAGAACAAATAATCAGAAATAAATCATAGAGGAGAATTATAAGAGGTTTAGATGTAGATTAAGATATTTAGGGATATTGATTTAAGGATTAGGGAATAGAGTCAGAAATAGCTAGATATTATGGTTTCGTAATGTTGGCATTCAGTCGAATAGATGCTGCACAATGAAAAAACCCTATTTCAAAGATGATCATGTTGTTAAGGGTTTAGCATTAATTATGGTTTTCTAACAATTAATTTGTTTCTCTATCTACTCTTCTCCAATCTTCTGTCTCAAATTCTAACTTCTAGAACCCTAAGTCTAATTCTTTATTTAAATCACCTATCTGTCTCTTTGCTCATTACCCTAATCAAATCACCCAAAATTCCATCAAAACCTGATTGCACGATATCAATTGGGGCCACTATAAACCAAAAATTATAACAACAAAGGTGAAAATAATCAAATTCATGATCTTTCTAAAAGGTTGATCTGTAATTACAAGCCTAATCAATTAAATCCAGCACTTTACAAACCAACCCTAATCCAAAATCCTCACATATTTCCCAACCAAAACCCTACAAATCTAACGAAACCCAACAACAAAAACTGAAAAATTAAGCATAATTACGGTCTTTCTGGAAGAACCCGCGCTTCCGCTTGAGACTGGGATCCGCCGACTGGCTCTGAGCCGCCGCCGACGCCGGCGCTTTTCCCTTGCCTGTCGCAGTTGCTGTTGCGGGGGTTTGAGAAGGGAAAGGAGAGGGCGATTGGGATTGAGATGAAGAAGGATTGTGCATTTCTTTCTTCCAAGTTCGAACGAGTTTTCAACTCAAAAAAAGTTCGAACGAGTATTGATTTGGAGAGGAGAGTGATGAAAATCGAGAGCTTGTTTTAAGCTTGAGGGCGGAATTTCATGGGCACCCCTGCAGAATTTCGAAATATCATCATATCTACCCTACAAAGTAACAAAATGGGAAAATATTAGGCCAAATTTCATATGTACCCACCTCCACAAAACCTCATAATTTCATGTATAACCCTATAAAAAGTGAAATATCACCATTGTCCCTTTGCAAAACCACACATATATCATAAATACCCTCACAAAATTCTTAAAATATCACTAATATCCTTATCGTTAATATTTTATCAAAAAATTTCCGCCAAATAATATCTATACGATTGCACTATTATTAATTACTTTATAAAAAATATAAAATGACTATTATATACTAATTTTTTTATTTTTAATTATCTTTTTTAGAGAATTGTAAGTTTTCTCTCAATTATATCTGTCTTGTACCGCTATATATAAACTAAAATGAATATAAAATGACTCAATATAAGTCATTACTATATTTACATAGAGAAGAAACGGTAAAATAAAATAATAATGTTAATCTTAACACAAAATAAATCATAAGGATATCTATGATATTTGACTAATTTGAGTGATTTTGTAGAGGTATTGGTGATATTTCACTTTTTGTAAGAGTATACATGAAATTATGATGTTTTGTAGAGTTGCTATGTTGCGCGGACGCTTCTCGGACACTCCTCGGACACGTGTCGAACAAACCACGTGACGTGTCAAATATTTTATTATTAAAAATCGTCAGGACATTTCTCATGACACTTCTCAGACACGTACATTGGGCTTGTTACTGCAATTATTGCACTATATCACCATCCTCGTATTTTAGAGACTAGTTCATCTCAGTTTTTTATTCCAGTAATTGTGGGACTACACATTTAAAGTGAATTTTGATTATTTAGTATCAAGTTTTATACACAAACATGTAAAATGATAAATATCTTGTATGCACGTATAAAGATGCAATTTTAAATGTTATATATATTGTATCAATTATAAAATATTACGTATAACTTTCTAATTATAAAGTAAAAATATTATGTATAATCCTTTATTGACATAAATAATATATACAATAATTAAATTATATATTTTATTCATAAAAATAAGATAATAATATAATAATTTATATATATATATATAACGTGTCGTGTCCTGATGAATTTTGAGATTCGCCGTGTCCGTGTCGTGTCGAACATGACACCCGTGTCCGTGTCCGTGCAACATAGCATATATGTATTTAATACTTTTAAGAGTAGTGTTTTGATGTAACTTCAAAAGCCCAATACTTAGATGAGAGGTTTTTGAGTGAGGGAACCTAAATAATGAAAGAATTTTTTGTAAATATCCAAAAAAAAGTTAGGGGGGTCTTGAAAATATCTTTTAAATATTAAAAAAAATTATGGGGGTTTAATAAAATTAAATATAGAAAGAATGATGGTGATTTTGAAATAATAAAAGAAAAATACGAAGTTTTCAAAAATTTTAATTATTATTATTGTACTATTTTTTGAGTGATAACATAATTTTTTGTATTTTTATGCCAACATACATTCTCATTTTTTCGTGTATTAACATCTACACCAATATAGCACTCCTTTCAAGGAGAAAAGTGGAGTGTGTGTATTAACATATGGGACCTGATATGTCACGACGTACTGTAGTACGTCGAAATCACAACAATAATATATATAGCTTACTAACAATGCAATAACAGTATATATAATTCATTTTTTATAACAGTATATACATAAACAATACAAATAATATATAAAAAATAAAATAGTATATTAAAAAGTATATATAAATTCCAAAAGTAAAAAATATATAAAAAATAAAAATAATATATAAAACAATAAAAACAGTATATGCAAAATAATAATATATTGAAAAGTGAAAAAATAGTATATATACCGTCCGTCGTGATTCGACGTGCTACAGTGCGCCGTGATATCATATTTCCCTTAACATATACACCAATAAGAAGTGAAGTGTAGATTAGTTGGAGTGAACAAGAAACATGAAGGCCACAAGCAAATTTAGTGGTTGCTCTACAATAAGAACACTTAATGCATGACGTTCTCATAATGTGTTTTTGACATGATCTGGGCATTGTATTAAGTAGAGATCTTTTGCCCAATATATATTTGTAAAGAAACTATTGGTTGGAGTTATACAAATGTTTTATTTTCTATTTAATATGAAAAATAAGATATTGGAGAAAGCTGAAAACTGAATGGACTAATCTTGCTTCGTCGAGTCTCTGAATGAATTCATTTACTGATTCTTTCAAATATTCGCCTCCCAGCTGCGAAATGTTTTTGAAAATATTCCGCAGCAAGAATAAGGATGAGTTTTGTTTGTTTGCTGAGTTGTCATGACGAGACTTTTAGTGGATGGGCTCTTGTACATATTGAGGAATCATTATGTGTGGAGAAAATATAGTATAGTCTACAACAATATAGAAGAAAAGTTATGCGATCTGGTTCGAGAATTTCATGGCAGGAGTATTAGATTATATGAAACTATTTGTTTAAATTAATATTAAGTTTTAGCAAACACATGCTCACATTTAATTGTTTTTGTAAAAATTGACATATTTTAATATTTTTCTAATATACAAATTTCGATATTTTTAGATATATAATCTGTTCCTTTGATAACTATTTTTATTCTGTTTTGACTTGTTGAATCTGTAATTTTTTTGGAGACTGCAAGTCAATATCGTCATGTATTATATTTGATCATATATGGTACATGTTCGATACATTGTTATATAATATATTGTATAAAAAAGGGAAATTCCAATCAGACGAGTGAATGTGGAATAATCGGACAAGCGAATGCAGAACAAAATTAACAAATCAATTAAACAATCAAAGTACTTTTAGATTCTTTATTGGCTTTCAGTGTATATTTTGAAGTATTAACATAGCTTCTTTCCTTTGATAACTATTTTTATTCTGTTTTGACTTGTTGAATCTGTAATTTTTTTGGAGACTGAAAGTCAATATCGTCATGTATTATATTTGATCATATATGGTACATGTTTGATACATTGTTATATAATATATTGTATAAAAAAGGGAAATTCCAATCAGACGAGTGAATGTGGAATAATCGGACAAGCGAATGCAGAACAAAATTAACAAATCAATTAAACAATCAAAGTACTTTTAGATTCTTTATTGGCTTTCAGTGTATATTTTGAAGTATTAACATAGCTTCTTAATAGATTATTCTTTTTCTGGATATTAGTATATTTTGTGGTGCCATACTGTGATGTCTTAAATATGTAGAAGAAATCCTAGAAGAAGAGAAACCCTAGCTGCGGGTCAAAAGAGAAACTTCTAGGGTCAAAAATGAAACTTATATCTGAGAGGGTGAGCTCTTCCCATGATTTAATCATACTCCTAAACACACTCATGTATAGACCATCCCTGGCCAAAATAGACCAATAACAAGTTGCAGTCATATAGAAGGAATTAAATGATATATACAATCAGATCCATGATTCAAATGTCATCGACAACATACAATTAAAATACGTCTTTCTCCATTTCATGAAAAAAAGAGAACAAAATTAAGCAACATAATAATAATCATCAGGATCCCTACGCTGATAATGGTGGCGATCAACGGCCAGAATTACATAGATTGCATAGATAATTCCGGGGAGATATCCAAGGATCGTTAGCAGCAAACAGATACAGAACTCCAGCTGTAAAAGAGGAAAGATTGTTTAGTACCACGATTGAGTATTCAATACTCAATTTGAGTTTTTGAACTTGGATTAGTTGTTGATTTTGGTCCGAATTGACTTTTCAGGGGAAATTTGGAAATAAAATCCTCATTTCGCCCAAGAAATGAATAAGAAGAAGTCATATAATTGGGTTTATGTTTTTAATCCAAAACTTTCAGAAATGATAGCCCATTATTACCAGATTTCCGTTGGGGAGTTGAACGAAAAAATTTGAACCTTAGATAATTTAATTAAAATTTAGGGCTCAAATGTGAACTCTTGTTTATTGAGAGATCTTTTTGGTTTCATGACTAGAAAATATGCATAAAAAACTTGATTTTCGCCCAAAAAAAATCCTGATTTTCGCCCAAAAAAAATGAAAAAGAAAAGTCATGCAATTATTGAGAATTATTGAAATGACAGAGCAAATTACCCGAATTTGGTTGGGGAGTTGAAGATTTTTTTTTTTTTGAAATCTGGATAATTTAATTAAAATTGAGGGCAATAGAGTACTGAAAATTGGGAACTTTTGGTTTGATTGACCACAGAGTATGTATCAGAAAGGCTTCTACAATATATATGTTTCACAAAAATAAGTGATATCATGTTGATATGATTCAGCAATTGGTGCAGGTTTGGTCCTGAATTATAAACCACCAAAATATGCTAAATTCCTAATACATTCGGACACAAATGCACATTACATCAGGATCTTTGATTTTGCAATCTTTTCCTATGAGTGTAAGCCCCAAATAGATCCCCCAATTATGCAATCAAAATTTCAATTGGTCCCACTCAACCAAATAATTTGATCTCCAATTACAGGACCAAACACAGGAAAAAATTACCCAATTTACCAAATTCAATTAAAATGAAGCTCAACCTGAAAAGCCCAATTTCAGTTCAACTTTGCTCATCAAACCAACCAAATACTCGTCAAAACCCAAAAAACCCATCAATCACTCCCATCAAAACAATAAACTTAAAAATAATTCAAAGAGAGAGAGGGGGATCGTACAGAGCAACATCCATGGCGAAAGAAGACTCCGAGAGGGGGGAGGATAATCGCGCAGAGAATCTCCAGGCAAATACACAAACAACTGTCTCCCATGTTTTCTTTCTTACTTTCTTCTGAATTTCGGATCTGATTGATTGAATTGAACTCTAGTTTTAATTCACGGGGAATGATATTTTGAGAGCAGATTTCTTATGATGAGAGCTGAGAGAATAAAAAATAAACATTCTGCAATTGAGAATACCCTCTCAGAATAGGAAATATGCTGTTTACGATTGACGACAGATATGAAAACAGGATTGGATATATGGAGGACACGTAATTCACTGATGAATAAGGAATATTCCCAAAATTAGGGGAAAAAATTTGGTCATCACAAATATTACGGTTGACTCTAATTGTAGGATTGATTAAATATTTTTTGGTAGAGAAATGTGCAGACACTCAGCTTAAATTATTATTCCTATGATTATTTCTAATTTTCTCATTTTCGTAAGGACAAAAAATATATTTTTCATATTTTGAAGAATACACATATAATTTGTTTATTATATATCATACTTATTTATTAGATCATATATAATAATTTAAAGGGCATATTGAAATTTCACAGCCCGCTCAGACTCAGCCCACTGTAAATTTTCAGTTCTCACAATCTATTTTCTCCAATTTGGTATACAAATTTTAATTCCACCACGCCTTGATACAATATATGAAAATATTTTATATACTTACCTTATTCCATGTACCAGCAATTATAGACTTAGTATGAATGAGCTCACATGTGCGTTGAATGACTCTTTGGACTTGCTTGAGAGTACGGAAATTTTATGTGGGGCTCGCAATTAAATTTTTTAATATGAGTGTAGTTATGTACTGAATCGACATGTTAGCTTAGAAAGACCCGTCTTATATACTGATTAGTGTTAATTGCTACAAAAAATCCAATTATACTAAAACTATAAAAAATATTACTCTCACCCCCATGCGACACGTGTCCCTTATTATACTATAACTATAAAAAACATTACTCTCACCCCCATGCGACACCCTATGATCACTGCGTCACCTATCACCGTGCCTGCTACATATGCGGATTGGCAGAAGCGAGCTCAAAGGCGCCAATCCCAACGGCAACAGATTCCCGCCGATTCAATGGCCATCCATGGGATAGACCAAATGCATGAGTAGCAGAGCGTGTCGATCACCATCGTCATTTGTTTTTGCGTAAATGAGAGATCAATTAAAATTTGAGAAGTTGTTGTTAATATATATATATATATATATATATACTTAAGTAAGAAAAAATTAATTTGAAACCATATTAATATGGAGTTCAAAACAAAGAGAAAATTCAAAAGAATTTTTGTAACATTTTTAACATGAGAAGTAGGATATTTGATTAAGAATTACTAATTTTTAGGAAAAAATATATTTGTGTTTTGATATATATGTGAACTCTTCATCTTTTATTTACATTTAATTCCAAATGATATATATTTAATTGGTTGAAATTGATTCATGAACCCAACGAGTAATAATAATACATGTTGTTAGGGTAATGGTAAGAATATTGATGTATAGTAAGAGAATGTTGGGAAATCCATATCCATGTACGTTACATGCGCAGCGGAACCTATGGATTTAACCCGCCCTAGGATCTACATTAAGGGAATAAAAGTACGAGATTAACCATTAAAATTTATATCTCGGATCTTCCTGATCCGCGAGATGAAGAACGGATGTAGGTATGAACTATTCTAACTTGCAACCGTCTCCTTCCTGAAGCTCATCTCGCGAAACTCCTTCCTGACGCTCAGCTCGAAGAACTCCTTCTTGAAACTCGGCTCACGAAACTCTTTCTTGAAGCTCGGCTCGAGCAACTCCTGTTCCTAGGGATGAAGAAAGATCACTCGCAAGTTCTCAAGATACAGAACCTTTACTCGTATGCACGCGAACTTCAGTCGTACGGAATAACCGGACTTGGCTAGACAAGTCCGGAAATACTTTCCGAATATCTCTCAAAAACTTTCTCTCTCTTTTCAGTGTATTAGACGGCCTCTAAGACTTCTGAGTTGTGTGTCAAATAGAGAGACTATACCCTTCTATTTATATTAGAGAGAGAGGCAAATGATTGCTCAGTTACCATAATTAAAACCCTAATCTGCGCCTATTCCGTTGCCAACGGAATGGATATTTTCATAACGGAATACTTGGCAGCTAAGGTTATTATAGTTTCCATATATATTCCATTGGGAACGGAACTATTCTGTTGCCAACGGAATGACACTATTTTGTTCAATCAATTATCCAATAATTGATTATTTCATTCACCAATTTATACATCATATGTATTAACTGCTTTAAGGCATATTCATCTCGTACGAATGGAGTTCATTATGTGACCGTGTAGGTTCCATTTAACGCTGGCAACGATCTTCTAAATATCGTAAGTCATGAGTAACCTCTAGACTGATATCATGACTACCCATGTTAAATGAAATGATCAGCGATCATAAACCGATCTGAATAGACATTTGCTTATTCCTTTTGTTCTACGATATATGTTTTGATCACAAGGCACGGTAATATGTCATCCTTGAGTTTGATCAAAGTCTCTTTCTTGATCGAGAATTAGACTGAGTAAATACAAAATGATATTAACAACACATGTTAATCCATTTTGAGCACGGCCATGCATTTCCCTCAGTCCTAGTTCATCAGGGGGCCCAGAGATATCTCCCTCATAACGAGAGGAACAAATCCCATCTTGGTCACTCACATTCCTCGTCATGATTCAGCACATACCTAATGATGAACATAATGATCATCCCATTACGGATGATGTAGGATCATATTAAAGTATGCAGTTCCTCATACAGGAATCTATGGTGACCTCAAGTCGTAGAAACAAGCACACTATTCATATGAGAATCACTAATGACATATATACCATGCATATTCTCATAGTATGGTCAGTCCGGTACGTTTTCTCTAGCAAGTACCTATATTCCAGGCTTGACATCTCTATGTCCATGATCAGCATAACATGATCATCCATCCTGCGAATATACTAGTGTGGATATGTAGCTTGTTACCTGAAGTATGTCTATCTCTATAAATATCCTACATATCACTAGGGACAGTTTAGAATATCATTCGTTGGTTCACAGTTCTACTATCAGAATCACGTATTCTGATGACGTGAACCCGAAGTGTCATTCTTGGTAGATATAAGATTTACATTCACAGCCCATATACACAGATATATAAGAAACAACCTTTATTGAATAAATAATAATGTCTTAATACATAATCCATTTTCTAGTACAAATACATTTGGCCTAGGGCACTAATCCTACAGAGAACTCATGAGTCACACTAATTACCAAAATAACTTGCCTAAATTAAAGATACAATTACCTAAAATATAATGCAAGGATGGAAACAACCCACCTCCTTTCATTGTCTAAATATTCCCCAAATATTTATTTCCATAGCCTAATCCTTCACTAAATAATATTACCAAATAAGAAATAGATTATTGAGAGATTTAAAGTCATACATATCAATCTCCACCTTGACTCAAAATCTCACTCATGATACACAGTCAAAATAACAATATATCCAAATCAAGCTCCTCCTCAATAGTAACTATCTACTTTGCCGCTTCACCTGAGGCTACCGCCTCCTTGCAAATCGAGAACTCCCCAAACACGGATTCATTGGCCATTGCCAAACAACACACAAAATTGGAGTATCCATACCTCATAGGAGTTCCAACCTGATCCCTTACAAGAGCACATTCCCGACTTTCCTTAACCGATGCATCATCAGAATCATAATGCTCCAAGTTATATCGAGTAACTTTACCTAGTTGATCGGGAATGTCAAACTCCACCTTCTTCATGATCGTCTCACCATCCTCAATAGTCAGATCAGATAATTTCTCTCTTGTCTGTAACATAACCGACTCAAAAGTCGCGTCTCTCAAAATAAGGTGTCATAGTACTGAACACTGCAAACAACAAGCCTTTACACCCGAAGCGTATCCAAGAAGAAAATATTTCTTCACATACTCAAGTATCCATTTAACGACTTGCGCATAAACGGGATATCCAAATACCTGCAATGTCGAGTAATTCACCTATTTACCCGACCAAACATTTGTTGGTGTCTTGCATCAAATTGCTGTATTCGGAGAACGGTTGACTAACCACCAAGCAGTATTAGTGACTTCTACCCAGAACTTCTCCCCTGAGCCCGCCCCAAAAATACGTGCCAACCTTCTCGAGTAGTTTCCGATCAGACACGCCATTATGCTGTCGAGAGCGAACAACCATGTAATGCTAAATAATCCTTATAAAAGGATCACAAATTTGTCCCCACAAATCCAAATAGATATCATCCAAATTTCCTTTCATGCGATGAACAGTTCTAATAAAGCTGAGTCTCCTCCATTTGCCACAAACATAATCTTCACAAAACTCATCCTTTATGGTATTCTGGCCACACAGTATATCCCTCGCATTCAAAAATGTTACCCCGAATCCAATCATAAACCCTGAACTTCTAACTGAGGCAGAGAAGGCAACGACGAACGAGCCTAAAACTACGTCAACTTCCCGAAATAACTTTCCGGTACTCTGGACTTCCAGAATATAACTGTCACACCGCAAAAAAATAAAGATGCGACAACCCGCCGACACACAATATGTGTGCTAGAGGCATCATATGATAACAAAAAAAAAATAAATCGAAAACAACATCACTCATATATATATATAGGTGTGCATAAAAGCCAAAATATAATATGAAACATCACACACATATATATATATATATATATATATATATATATATATATATATATATATATATATATATATATATATATATATATGAAATAACTACATCACGAGACAACAAAACCCTGAACAGATGCGGAAGCCCATATATACATCAACAAAACCCTAATATACAAACCGTACAAGAATATACATAACCTAGAAACAACAATATCTTTTACTCCGTGATGATAACAACCGTCGTACTCACCGTTCACACACGAGCTCCACTAGTTCCTTCTGCACCGTCCTGAAACCCTAGACCCAAAACATATACAAAAGAGTGGTTAGACACATAAGCGACTAAGTGAGTAAATGGGTCTAGCTTATTAAGACAAGCCACAAGTGCGGTTGTAACCCTAATTCTGGCCGAATTAATATTACTAATTTTAAATATTAAAATAATATCACATGTAGTAATAATTGTAGAATTAAAAATATTCAAAGAATTTCTAAGGTAAAAGAAATGCACAAAACTATTCCTCATATGTACCATTACTACTATCCAACTTTAGAAGTCTATTCCTTTCACACATTCCTTATTTACATATATATATAAAACCCATATAATATTCCCAAGTGAGGGTACGCGTAGCGGTCAACTGAAGTGCCAGATAGAGCGGAGAGCAAATCCAACTCTTATGGAGAATCACATAGCTCGGGAATCGCGTATTCCCACACAAGAGCCTTGACGACCATGGATATATCCCCGCGTCTTGAACCAAACTAAATTTGGAATTTTCACTACGTCTAGTAGCTCGTTTCCCCTCAAATCAGATGTCACGATTACTAATCACAAAACACACAATTCACAAACGAGTCTCGCCGAAACAACCCGTCAAATTAAAAGTGACATCTCAAAGTTCCCCAAAATATTACAATAATAAAATAATTTAATTAATAATAAATTAATCATATATAATGGAAATATATTTTTATAATTACCAAGATTACTTTTTACGGTTTTATAATATAATTCCCACTTAGCACAAAACCCTAATCCCAAGTCCCGATTATTGAAACCCTAACTTTGAAACCCTAATTAAGAAACCCTAATAATTTCTCACATGCACAACATAAGGTCATGAGGATACCCATAATTATTAAATTGAAAATAGCAAATAAAAAGAAGTAAATATGAAGATACAAAATGAAAATACACAATGACCTTATATGCACAAAACCGCAAGTCTTAATAAGAGAAAAGGGGAAAGAATTCACTCACTAACGCACAAGACACGAAAGTTGACGAGACGGAGTCTCGCACACGCGTTCTTAGTCGAAACAGACCTTCGCTTTGAAAAGCGCGCTTACGGTGACGGAGCCGAATCACGCAAATGAGGATATCAACTTACTCGTCTCAACGTTTAGAATATCGCTATACCCTTAGTTTTTCGAATCGTCGAGATTTTATCAATCCTTACTAGGTTTTACTCTTTCTCTCTTCTCTTCTTATTTGAGTAAAAAAAAATGAATGGCCATGTGAGAGAGAAAGAGGCCTATCCTCTTTTATTCATGCGCATGAAGATGATGAGGCTGGCAAGATGGACTTTTCTTCCTTATTTACAAATATAACCCCCTAAGTTTCATATTTGAAAAATCCTAATAATAATAATGCCTATGATTATATGTGTAATATATTTTACCTTTGCAAATAGGACCTTATATTTTAACTACTTAACATCCCATTATATAAAATAAATTATGTCTTTGCCCACATGAATATCACCATGTGTGCTTAAGTTTTCGATTTAATTTAATATGAAAAACAAAATCAAATTTTGGTAATTACGCTTATTAAGAAAAATATAGAAAATATCAAAATCAAATTTTGATATCTTATAATAACACACCGATATTCTGGCCACACAGTAGATCCCTCGTACTCAAAATTGTCACCCCGCATCCAATCATAAAGTCTGACCTTCTAACTGAAGCAGAGAAGGTGACGACGAACGAGCCTAAAATTGCGCCAACTTCCTGAAATAATTTTCCGGTACTTTGGACTTCCATAATATATAACACACCAGTCATTCTAGCCTTCATCAATATAAGAGACAATCTAGATACCTTGAGGACTCTACCTTCACATCGGAACTTGCAACTAATATCTCCGAGAACGCCTAATGAGATCAAATGGACAGCCTGACCCTGCTTCTTGATCAAATGGACAACCCCGTCCTGCATCTTGATCTCAAGCGTGCCAACACCGGCAACGCAACACAGATGATCATCTCCTAAAAGAACATCTCCACTAGACGCCTCATATGTGGTGAACCACTCTCGATCCGGGATCATCTGATTTGAATTACCCGAACCCACCCAATTCTTCTCCACTCTCTTATTTCCATTCGCCACAACAAGTACCTTAACCTTACCAGATTTAACTATGTTATCTTCTTCTTAGAGAACACCTTTATCCGCCTTCTGTTCCTTTTGGGGCTTGCAACAATTGGCCTTAATGTGCCTCGTCTTCTTCTTTTTGCAAGAGTTGCTCATCAGGTTCTTGTACTTGAATTGCGAATGAGTCTTCTCTAATGTTGCATCTCTCTCCTTACGTCTTTCCTTCTCCACAAACAACTCAATTTCTTATTGACTACTTTCCGCCATGGATAAGTCCTAGTCGATACCTGACTTGACAAATAAGTTACTATCGACATCCTCAACGATAAATAACTCCCTGGAATGAAGCATGGTCTCCTTAAACCCATTATATGACTTTGACGGTGTGAACAACAACATCACGGCTCTGTCCTCTTTGTCCATCTTAATACCGATTCTCTCCAAACCATTAAAGAAACAGATATACACCAAAATATGGACCTTAACATACATACTGTCCGCAAACATAACCGGTTTGTAACCGATTTCTGCATGTAGATTTCTTCTAATTTCTTCCATGTGCCATCTGATGTAGTCCCCGTGAGAATTTCTTGAAGAGTCGAGTTGCCCAAATATAGCTGAATTGTCGTGAGGCTCTATCATCCATCATCTCCCATACTTTGTCCGTCATCTCCTTCGGTCGTCCGGAGATGGCGACCTTCATGCCTAGATTGGATAAGATAGTCTTCATCCGCACTTGGCAAAGTGCGAAACTTGCCGTGCCATCATACTTCTCACTATCAAATTTTGTCGACATAACCGCATGTGAAATCATGATGATACAAAGCAGTATACTTGACTTGCGGAAACACAAAGATTGTCGTAACATAGTTCTGGTACCAATTTGTTAGGGTAATGGTGAGAATATTGATGTATAGTAAGAGAACTCATGAGAGAAATAACTAGAGAAGAAGAGAGAAAACGTTTATTCAATTGAGAGACTACATTGTAAGAATTGAGATATGATTACAATAACTATAGGTCTCTTTATATAGTAGAGAGCAACACTAATTATCAAAAAAACTTGCCTAAATTAAAGATAGAATTACCTAAAATATAATGCATAGATGGAAATAACTCACCTCCTTCCATTGTCTAAATATTCCCCAAATATTTATTTCCATAGCCTAATTCTTCACTAAATAATATTACCTAATAGAAAATAGATTATTGAGAGATTTAGAGTCATACATATCACATGTCATAAATATTATCACATGTCATAAATATAAAGTGATATGGCTTCATTCAATAGTTTTTGTTTTGTCAAAAAAGAAAGTTTTTGTTGATACATAATCAATATTCTAATCATCAAAATAACTATTGCTCGGATATGTGATTGTCAAATGGATGCATGTGCTAATACTTAACTAAAAGAAAACTAAATGGATGAGACCATCGAGGATTGAAATAGATAACATAAAGAAGTTAAAAAACAAAAAATGCATAACTCTGTTTCAAGTTAAAAGTACTGCTACATAAACAAAATAATGTCAACATTTCAAGTTCTCTGTTTATAATTCAGAGACTCTAAAAAGATAATAAAAAAAAATCTAATCATGATAAAACCAAATCTAGTTACGAAAATCCCACAACCTTTTTAATTAGTAAAAACTCTTCTGCAAAAACCAAATAATTAAATCTTCTCAATTAATAAATCAACAAAAACATAGCACTTATAATAGTTTAAATAAATAAGAGAAAATTCTGGCTTCAGTCTTCATTGGCCTTGCCCCCTTCACCCCTCTCATGCAATCTGCAATTTTGAGAATATTGAAAAACACAATCGCATTAAACCCTGCAACAATTATCATCTCAAAAGTAGTACAACAATTAATGACAAAGTAAAATATTTAATCCATTATTTTTTACCAAAATGAGACATATGACTTAATTTTTGACACTTTTACCAGAACACCCCTGAATGATAGTTTTGCATGAAGTCCTTTACTTTACTATCTTCCAAAAAGACTCCCAAATTTAAGAAAAACGCATGTTTACAAATAAGACCCTAAAGATTTTCAAGGATCCCGAATAACAATGTGAAATTTGCAAAAAAGACCCTACATTATTATACTATAAGCCAAATTGCAAAACGAATAGAATTTGTTTTTAGAAAGACGGAGATGTACGGACCTTCTAGCGGCGTCCGCGTGCACCGCGTCCTCGTCCGTGTCTCGGCCTGACGGCAATTGTGCGGGTGCCAAATTGCCGGCCGCTCATTTCCTGAATCACACGGTTGGCCACCTGCTCCCCCTCAACCGTAAGAAAGCCAAATCCCGCCGACCGCCCGCCCGGATTGAAGATAACCTGAAATATAGAAATAAAAAAGAAATGAAGTGCTAGTTAGGGATTAGAAATACTAGTCCTTTCCTTTTAGAGATAGAATAACAGATAGAAGAAGGGAATTATTGCGTATATCCGTACCTCCGCCATGCGGACCTTATAGTCCCCAAAGATTTGATGAAGATCTTCGCACTTCCACGCCCAAGGGATCCCCCCCAAAAAGAGCTTGCACAGCTCAGGAGGAGCCTCTATACACACCAAAAGAGAAAACAAGAAATATTTAGTTTGAAGAATTTCAAGTATTATTCATGCTTAAATGATGGAAGCTTAATTAGTTTACTACCGGCGGCTGGGGCAGAAGGAGCCGGGACAGGGGCAGCTGGCGGTGCCGGAACAGGAGGAGGGAGAACAAGGGCTGCTGGGGCAGGATGCGCCAGGTCAGCGAGTGGGGCAGGCGCAGTGAATAGAGGGGCAGGCGCCAGGTCAGCAGCGGCAGCACGCAGCGCAGAGAGAGGGGCAGAACTTGAAGACGCCACTAGCCCCATTGCTGTGGCTGTAGTTCAAACAAGTATCTTGATTAGTTAGTAAGAACTCAAATAAATATAGTTAAAAAAAATTAGGACAAAAAGACATACTGAATAGCCGCGACTTTCCCAGCTGCACTCTAGCCGGTGCAGACACGCCACCACGAGCGGCTGGCGCAACAGCCTCCACCTGGCAAAACATCATCAAGTAAATTAGACTACACGGTTGATGCCTAATTCTCTTCATTATTTGAACTGGAAACTTTCAGTTATTTCATAAAACTTAGAGCTACAATTGATGCTCTCATCCATTTACTAAGAACCCGAGAGGCTATCAATAATAAGTACAAATCTTTCGGCATCACCCACTAAAAATTAATTTTAAATCTAAAAGGTAATTTTATTATATTTCTCCCATTTTTCTCACTATATCAGATAAGTGTTTTATAAAATGTGCTGAGATGATTCATACACTGTATTTTTAAAACTAAAAATTTTGAGTTCTTTTATTTATCATAATATATATTTATTCGCCTTTGGGTAACTGAAAGTTATGAACATATAAAACATGAGTTACTTGAGTGTAATTTTATTTGTATTCTAACTACATATGAAGTATCATGTTATATACCTCAGCAGGGGCAGGCAGGGCAGAGAGTGGGGCAGGAGGCGCCACCTCAGCAACAGCAGGCGCCACCTCAGCAGGGGCAGAGAGTGGGGCAGCAGGCGCCACCTCAGCAGGGGAAGGGAAGGAAACTGGGAGTGGACTGGCTCCAGCCGTCAGAAGAGCACCAGTTCCATCCGCCACCTGCAAAAACCCAAATATAAAATGAAATTAGTATTTATAACTGTATTATATGAAAAGTATCACTTACACATTTCTAACACTAAATGTAGCATGTTTCATTTATACATCCCTAAAATATAAACAAATATTTATAATGTGATTAAACTGTAAAAGCTTTTGAAAAATATTATATTATATTATTCCAAAACAGAGCGATGATACCTTCTAGTTAACAGTATTATTATGTAATTATTATTTGCTTGTATTAGATAATTAATTACAGAATATTGTTATTAAATGTTGATAATTATTACTATATTATGATTGATATTATAATGAGTTTTTATCTGTCATGTCATTTTCATGTCTAATGCAAATACTATCAACACATAAATATTGTACTTACAACTCATATTATACATTAAAATGTAATGTGATAAAACCAAATTTGATATATTATAAAACTAATGGAACGATGAAAATCTTCAGAATAAGTATGTGTAATAAAGAGAAACATGTCTAATTTTACCTCGGTGTTGTTTAAAGTCCCGGTCTTCTCTGCTTTCACTCGATGCTCTGAAAGAAATGATAAGAACAAATTCAGAAGTTAGATGTTTTTCTTTTCTGAATATTTAATAATAATTTTGTCTAAATTAAGTCATTAGTAATGGTTTTTAAGCAATAAAAGTCTTAAAAAGCCAAGAAGAAACAAAATGAAATGGGAAATTTTGAAGTTCAAACCTACTGGCTCAAGATTGTGGTATTAAGTTATAATGTAAATACTATTTTACTTTTCTAAAATTGAAAATTTATTTGTTGACGCAGAGGGGAAAGTTTGAAAATGAGGAAATTTTGCAATTTGTGGAGCAGAATAAATTTGCGTTGGTAGATCATGAACCAAAAATACCAATGATAGATGAAGATAATAAATAAGGTCACAATTACTAGTACATAATCCAAGGAAAGGAGTAATTCATATTTTGACCGGTACAAGACTGTACCAAATTGGTGGTACGGTCCGTACAGTAGTAAATTAATGTCTATCCCTCCTACCTATTAAGCCCCAACCAGTTCATCGTGTCCACACAAACACCAAAGACAGCACCCACATACTTAGCGCTTTAAACTAAAAATCAGTTCTGATACTCATTCATGATCACTACTATATTCCGCAATTAAGCTAGGATAGTTCGATACCGAGATGAATGTGAAAATCATTAATTTAATACCTGCTGCAGGGGCAGGAGGAGGAGGGGCAGGGGCTGCTGGCGGTGCAAGAACCGGTGCCAAGAAGAGAGGGGCAGGAGCAGCGGACGCCACCTCAGCAGCAGCAGGCGCCACCTCTGTAACAGCGGGAGCCACCTCAGAAGACACGACAAGCCCCATCGCCATTGCTGTAATTCATTAGACATTTAAAACAGAGAACTTGATTAGTTAGTACTCAAATAAACACAGTGAAATAAATAGATTTAAAAATATAATTGAATACCTCCGATGATGCGAGAGGAGGGGAAACGGAACGGAGCTGGGAGCGGCGGAGGGCATGGAACTAGTCCAGCCTGTCCAGCCATCACGAGAGACCCAGCTTCATCCGCCGCCACCTCCACTTGGCGAGCTGAAACAAATAATTTCACCCTATTAGTACATATTCACGTCTTGACAATATATTACTAGAAATATAATTTAATTTAATACCTCTGCTGCAGGCGATGACGATGCGGCAGGAGGGGAAGAGGAAGGGAACAAGGAGCGGTGGAGGGCGTGGAATGAGTCCATCCCTTCCAACCATCAACGCTGGTGATGCGTCACCAGTTCCGCTCGCTCCGCCCGCCTCTGCATCTCTGCACAAAAGACAACAGATTCTTCTTTATTAGTCAACACACAATGTGCATATGCAAGTCATAAAGGTGCCGTACAGTAAACACAAAGTATTATGAATCAAAACACAATGTGTATAAACAGTAGGAAGTATTATTCGATAAACTATTTCTAGTTTTCCATGACTAATTGGGGATAAAACTAAAAGAACAGCTGTTTTGAAACTCAGCAGGCAAACAAAACCATGCTAAGATAAGATTCACCCCACAAGTATATCAAAATGGAATATACTAAAGTGCTAATTCATAGAAAGAAATAAAACTAAAATCTCAAGTAAATCAAAACCATTCTGCTGAATCTAATCAAATGTGCTTATATGTATACCATAAAGATAGATTAACATGTCTAAAACTAGCTCAGGTGTCATGTTTTAAAGAGTTAAATATTCACAGTATGAAATAAGATTAATGAGAAGTATAAAGTGCATAATTTAGAACCGCAGATTGCTTACATCAGTGGGGCTTGTGAATCTGCCAATGCAGCTCGGCGCAAGGTGCATGCGATGGCGGCGAGTGGAAACGGGAAGAGCTGCTTGAAAGCGCCACCCGTCAGACCGTCCACCTGGTATTTCATTTCCAGAAAGTAAAATACAGAGCAAAACAAACATCAAAAATCAAGAACAGAAGGCGATTTCAGCAAATCAGATTCAAAATAACGAAATGAAACAAGATTCATCATGCCTCTCGCATCCAAATTAAGCATATTTCTTGAACTTCAAATCTAAACTCAATTGAAATAATCTAACCTTGTGAGCTGCAGGGACCATCCTCTGCATGGCACGGAGCACCGCATCCTCAGGCAGAAGGATCCGAACCGCACCGCCTACAGCCGTCGTCAGAAGCTTCTCCACCCCTTGGACAGCCCTGCGCAGCCAGCTCGCCTGTGCATCTCTGCAGGAAAAATTAAAGCATTATTTAAGAATTAATATTAAAGAACTCATGAAAAAAGTTTCAAGTGTAAATTCATTAATGTATTCTGCTGAATCAAAACCAATGTGCATATTTGTACCACAAAGATCATAGATTAGCATATTCAAGTTTTAAAGATGAGTTAAAACTTGACTGTAAGAATAATCGGAAGAACAAATAAATTGCATAAACATATTCAATTTCCTCAGAGCTACGCAAAAACTAATATATTATAAACTAATCCTAATATTAAAGAAACATCATGATTACTCACCTGATCTGTTGGGCCTGAGACTCCTCCGCCTGTTTAGCTCGGCGAAGCGCGCACGCGATGGCGGCAAGAGGAAAGGGGAAGAGGTGCTTGAAAGCCCCACCCGTCAGGAAATCCACCTGGTATTTCATTTCCAGAAAGTCAAAATCAGAGCAAAAAAGGCATAAAAAATCAAGAACAAAAGGCGACTTCAGCCAATCCGAATCGAAAGAACGAAATGATTCATCATGCATGTCGCATCTAAAACGAGAATATTACTCTTGTCTGTAGTATTTCAAATCAAAATAATCTAAGCTCAATACAAATGTGTCCAAATAAACATCAAATCAGGAAATCCAATGAGATTCAAACGAAAGAAATGATTCATGTCATCATGCATGCATGTCGCTTCAAATCTAAACTCAAGCGGAACAAGAAACACAGACCTTCAAGCTTATTGCATTCAGAAGAAAAAGAAACAGAGACATACATACCTTGTGCGCTGCAGGGAGCATCCTCTGCACGGCCCGGAGCACCGCGTCCTGAGGCAGGACGACTCGCACGGCGCCGCCAACCGCCGTCGTCAGAAGCTTCTCCGCCGATGGGATCGGCGATAGCTCGCGGAGATCCCGTCTGCTCGCCAGAACGGCAGCCAATTCAGCGGAGAGTGGCGTATTACGTCCCCAAGCATCTCCATTGTTAATTGTTATTGTTATTGTTATTGTTACTGTTACTATTACTATTACTAGAGGGATTCAGAAGCGGGATTAATTAAGATTTGAATTAAGGAGGGATTTGAGATTTGATCGCCGTTATTAGATAGATAGATAGATAGATAGATAGATAGATCATTAGAGAGATTAAGATTGTGATTAACTGCTGGTTTAGCGTCAATTGCGGTGCTGGCCCATGTGCACATCATCGCATCTCGCCACGTGGCTATTATTAACTAATAACTATCCTATTTTCAGCGGCACCTAGTAAATAAATAAGAAAAGTGCAATTTTATCCCTCTCAACATCTATAATTGAATTAGCTTCTTTTTTGTTTCTCAATTTTTTTATGGTACAATTTTAGTCCTTCAACTATTTAATATGTGAGTTTTGATCCTTCCGTCCGTTAAAGTCTTAAGTTGTACATTAAATATGACAATTAAGCAATGACGTAACATATATTCTTAACATATATACAATAACGTGTTAACTTTAAATTAACAAATAAACATGCATAAAAAATATAAATTTTTTAATAAAAATAATGTTTTAAGAAAAGAAGGGAATCGATGAATTTTTTATTTTTTTTCAAACATTTGTCACGTTACTAATGCAACGTCATTACTTACGTGTCAAATTTAACGGACACATAAACACTTAAAGGATGGAAAGACAAAAGATGAGCTAATTCAATAATTGAGTGGGCAAAAATATCTCTAAATAAATACATACTTTCTCACTTCTCCTCGCCCCACTCAATTCAGCTCCTTTACTTTTCAGCCCAGTATATGGATTTATGCACTTGAAGGTCTTCCCACCCAACTTGTCAAACTAGATGTTAAACCTATCTTATCTCTTTTCCCTTTTTGAAGGAGGCTCATGGAATGGAATAGGTATCGGCTGAGCGCGTATAGTATAGCGAAAAGATTCTAAATATTTCTTATTTAGGCCTGGTGTGATTCACCATCTAGCATACGAATTGTCACGCTCAACCATTATGGAATCAGACTTCTCACTAGGCCTACAAAAAGAGTTACTCGGCCCATGATATTAAATTATGTTTTTCTACCCATAAAAATGCAGATCCAACTCCAACTGATAAACACAGATTCTTGGTTAGTTAAGTTTCAATATCTACTAATCTCATCTCCTCAAATTACATTCTCTATGAACTAATATTGTCGGGATCATAAAATTTTATTAATCTAGAGAGGTATTAATTAATCGATAAATTAATAATTTATTAATTAAGAGAGGTCTTTTATATTCAGCAAATTTAAATTTAATTACGTAACAAAATGCATGAATAATAAATACTATTAATTTGAATCTAATTTTTTTAATGTGCTTGAACTAAACACGTTCAATATATAATTATGAAAGAGCTCAGAAGAAATTGTCAATATCATGAATTATAACTATACGGTTTTTTAATGTCTCTGTGACGGTACACTTATGTGACTAACTTCTAAACAAGAAGTTATACTATTCTAACATGATTCATTGATTTCCATATTTATTTTATTTAACTTCAGCCCATATGGAATCATATCATTTACAGAGAATCATTGTGGCCATTTTTTTTATTTAAATTTTGATGTAAGTATTAGAACAAATGGCAAATATTGCAATATAAATATGACTTGCAAAAGCAACATTGATAAAATAATATTTTTCTCATAATTTTATATTACCTCAAACCCAAGAATATTAAATAGTTTATCTGCCACACTTATTTTTGAGTTGCACGCAATAGACCCGGTCCTAGTGTCCCACCGAAATGGCTTGCCAACTAAGAAAAAGAGAGCTAGTACGCATTCAAAAAAAAAAAAGAGAGCTAGCATATTATTATATGAGAAAATGAGTTGTTTGTGAAATAACCTATATATTAAAGAGATTTTGTAAGAACAAAGTTTTTTAATTGAATTTGTGAACAAGATCGATTTTTTTTTTTGCCTTTTTCTGTTTTGAATCAGAAGTTCGAAATAGCTTTTGTTACATCAAATCGACCTTTTTTTAATAGCATCCGAAAAAAACTTCGAAAAATAATTGTTGTTCAACTTTATTTGTAAAACTAGTATTTTCATGTGCTAATGGGACGAAAGCATTATTTTCATCAGCTTTACTAGCGAAAGTTTGAAAAGGTTAAATTCGAGTCCCAAAATGCTTAATAATTAGGGCTATTTTGGTGTTAGAAACGACTTTCATCAATTGCACTGTGATGCTTTTTTATTTTTCTGAGTAATTATATGATTTTTGACGCAATGTTATAACACAATTCATTTTTCCTCGTCAGGGGCAAAAATATTGTAGCATTTTTTTTTATTTCACCACATGGACTGATAAAAATGTTTTTTTCATTGCTTTAACCTTTTATTAATGTTAGTTAGCTAGACTATATTCTGAATCAAAATATGCTGAACATTATTTAAAAAAAGAGATATGTAAAATCGCAACGGCCTAAACATGCCTAAATCATGATGAAATTTGTATATATCATTTTTCCGCTTTTTCAATATTCTATTTTTCTATATACTGCTTTCACTATTTCATACATATTATTATTTTTATGTATTATTTATTCTATAATTTTTATATACTGTTTTCCCGTCTTTTAATATACTATTTATTTTCTGCCTATACTATTTTTATTTTTACTGTTTATATATGTACTATATATATATATATATAAAATAAATTATATATGCTATATTTTTTAATTTTATGCACTGTTTATGACTTTGCACGGAAAACCCCACCGTGATATACGATGCCCCAAAAAAATCGACTTGGAAAAATAATTCTCTCCCACGCAGGGGCACATCACTAAGTAGAATGAATGGCTTACAAAGACCAAGTGCAAACACTAAAGCAGGTTTTCCTTTGTTATCTCGCTGGGGAATCGCGCCGCCCTAAAAGTCGACAGCAAATTCCACTTTTATTTCCCATCCCTTTTATTTTTTTCTCTTTAATCTCCATCCATCGATCTGGCTCTCTTTCCCTGGGGGCAAATAAGTAACTCTCTCTCTGAGCGGAAAACCAAGCAAACCCAATACCCAATTTCCCCTTCTTCTCCTCTTCCACTAGTTAGATCTTTGCTCTATTCCACCAAAATGGTTAGTGGTTTTTTTCTGCTTTAAAATTTCCTGATTTGTTTTGCGTTTTTTGGTTTTGGGAAGTTGTGGGTCGGTTGATTAGAGACTGTTTTTAGTAGATTTGGGTGTTTTTGTGTGTGATTTTTAGTTGTTTTAGGATTTTGAGTGTTGGGTAGCTACGAGTTATTTCGAGTGAGTTAGTTTGTAGATCTGCTAAGTATGAGTTGTTAGGTGGGTAGCTTTGACAGATTCTGAGTAATTTTTTTTGGGGCTACTAGAAAAAAGTTATATCACTGAAGTATTTAGATTTGAACTTCTGAATTTTGTTGGATATTTTTTTTTTGTTTGGGGGTTTCATTCACTGTTAAAAAATTAAGTTCATAAATTGGATTAGAGTATATGCTCTGATTAGAATTATAATATTATGGGGACGTGAAATCTAATTTTGAGAGCAAAATGGTAAGAAAGGGAAGGAAATATCTCTTGTACTTTACTTCAATTCCAAGGGCATCTCTTAGTTGAACATCTTGTTTATAAACAACAGTTATTTCTGGATCAACTTGAAAGATTGTCTGATTAACTTTTATTTGAGATAACTATTATCTCTGTACTTTGTTAGCTAGATTTATTTCTTAATTATTTCCCTATTGCATACAGTGCTTTCAACTTTTGCAATACAAACCAATCCACATAATCCTTTAACTAACAAATTCTCCCACGTACAAAATCTTAGAACTCCAATCTCCCAATTTACGACCAACCACCCAAATCATTCTCTTCCAAACATTTCTACGCCCAAACAAACTTAACAATCCCTTACTACCCATCTATTACAAACCTTTGCACATCCAAAGAGACTTAATCATCCCTAATTACCCATCTCATTTCACAAACCCTATTAATAACAATAACAATAACAATAATAATAATAATTAATAATAATAGTAATGATAAGCAATAATAATAATAATAATAATAATAATAATAATAATAATAATAATAATAATAATAGTAATGATAATGATAATAATAATTAATAATAATAGTAATGATAATCAATAATAATAATAATTAATAATAATAATAGTAATGATAATAATAATAATAAATAAAACAACTTTTTTTCTCTCACAGGCGAACGCGGCATCAGGAATGGCGGTGAACGACGAGTGCAAGCTCAAGTTCATGGAGCTGAAGGCGAAGAGACAATTCCGCTACATCATCTTCAAGATCGAGGGCAAGGAGGTGATCGTCGAGAAGACCGGCGAGCCCGCCACCGGCTACGAGGAGTTCGCCGCCAGCCTCCCCGAGAACGAGTGCCGATACGCCGTCTTCGACTACGACTTCTTCTCCGCCGAGAACGTCCCCAAGAGCAAGATTTTCTTCATTGCCTGGTTGTTATTCTACTTTTCTTTTCTTTTCTTTTCTTTTGGTTTTCCGAATTTATTATCAATTGATTCATTTCTTTGAAGCTACATACTACCAAAATTATGGGTATGAATTAGGATTTTTTTCATTTTATTTTGGAAATTTCACTGGTGAAGATTAAATGTACTTTATTATAACATTTTCTTAATTATAATTTGTTTTTTGTTTTTAAGGTCGCCAGACACCTCAAGGATCAGGAGCAAGATGCTTTACGCCAGCTCAAAGGACAAGTTCAAGAGGGAACTAGACGGCTTCCAAATAGAGCTGCAGGCCACCGATCCCAGCGAGATGAGCCTTGATGTCATCAGCGGCCGAGCGACTTAAATAATAAACGTGCCTATTTATTATTACCTTTTATGCGTGATCAATCGATTGTATCCCTTATTATTAGTCGGATTGATGAATTTATTAAGTTTGAGATGTTTGTGTTTTGCTGTTGTTTGTGGGGTTTTACTGGATTGTAATGACATAATGACCTAGCTGGACAACCTTGTTATCCGCTTGTGCTATGTAAGCTGCTGCTGTTGTCTATTAATGTGGCTTGTCTTTTTATTGCTTCCTACGTTCTAATGAAATTTTATTTAGGCTATTTTGTAATTTTATTTTGGCTTTATGAAATGGATTGCTTGTTTAACTATTCGATGGTTTAGAGTTGTCACCATATCATTGGTTTCTTAGTGTACCTCAGTCAGTATTCAGGAACAGCAAATGGAAGGTTGGAACAGCAAATGTACTTCATTGGAATCTCAGTTAATTTACTTGTCAGGATTCTGTTGAAACAAACTTGTTAGTAATTGAAGAAATCATGGATTTTACCATGTCTGACAGGAGGGTTTTATATGAGCTGAGATGTTCCGGTTGTGAGAAAATGAGAATCCAATCCAATTAAAATGAGTATATTTTTATGAGAATTCGAGTAAATTTTTATGAGAATCCAATTGGAAGAGTATATATTTTTTTTATCTGACACATGATTTCTATTTATTTAGCAACCTTCACATTTTTATTATTCATTCAGCAAGGTAACTTTGTTATCTACTGAGTCAAAGTTAAAATTATTAAGATAGAAGTTTTTAGTTTATAAGGGGGACAGTATGAATAATGTAAGCTTTCATATTAATCAAATTCGTTATTTCGAAATAGAAGAAATTCAGCTCTCTTCACATTTTACGGACTATGATTCAGTTTTTGGGCTTTTCTATTTTTATTTTTTAAATGTTGTAATGGCCCGATGATTTCACAGATTCTCCTTTTCTTTCTACTTTATTTTGTGCTTGGATTCATCTTAGCATTCTTTGTAAATTTTATAGAAAAACTTCATAAAAATTTATAAAATTTAATTCGGAAGAAGATATTTAAAGCCCACTCCAAAATTCTTAAAATAAAAAAAAAGTGAAAAAAAAAATCAGCACAGGTTTGGCTAGCTTCTCAACGGTATCTTTCGGCTTCGCATGCCGTGTCATTGAGGACCAGTCATTGCTCGGGGGTAAATGTTTTCTGTCGTATTTACTAACAACAGTTAGTGTTGGGGCCATGATGTTGTGGTTCTCGGGCCGCTCAGATGGTAGCACTGATCGCCCATAAGTGATTTCTTGATCAAGACACGTTCCTTGAATACAGTTATATTAAAAATTCTGTGGATCTTGTATTCATGAATTAGATACATTGATTAATTAGATACATTGATTTTAGTGGATCTTGTTTACATTTAGTATTCACCAATATCTCATTGACCTTAATTGGGGAAAAAGATGACTTCCTCTCCACAATGTAATACGTTGCAAACCGCAACCTTGGCTTTTAATGAGAATACACACTTTTAACGGTTTCAAATTAGCGAGGTAAAATGTTTGTAAACAAAATATATATACAGAAGGAGAATATCAGTTCATGACAGTTTTATGCATGTTAAGAGAGTTGTAAACATGCCGCATCATCTTTCTAAAAAAGTTAAAACAAAATTTGCACTTGACACGATATTTCCACTTACAACTAGCTTAAACACTTCACAATATCTGCACTTGGTATCTAACATTGAGCAAGTACTACCTAAGCCTTTATCTGATTTCATCTAATCAAAACATAACGGTATTCAAAGCTATGCATCTGATGCCGTAATACTTAGCCATGTTCTTGGCATTCAACCCTTTCCGTGCCCAAACAAAAAATAATCGAAATCGACTATGATTTTATTGGGAAAAAGTTGTTGCAGGACAAGTACTCTTCCGATGTTTGTGCTCCATAAGTTCTCCTTGATGCTCTCACAGAAAAATAGATAAACAATTCAATCATGAGACACCGTTTCATTCTATTCTACGGATTTTACAGAGTGTGTTCATCGATGACATCATTGGGTATTCTCATAGAAAATATTCTCCTTAAGTAACCGGACATATCTTCTTCTACGGATTTTACGGAGCGTGTTCATCGATGACATTTGATCTTTTATTACAACGGATAAAATCATATATTTGCATGGCCAAATCAATAGCAAGTCACACACACCCATAATCTATCTTCTGTTTGTAATCACACACACCCGTAATCATATATTTTAATATTTCCAAATACACCCCAATGATAAAAACACTACAAAATCCATCCACAATGGGTAATTATTTTTTATTAATTTAAAATATAACCAAATCGATTAGATTATAGTTATATTGGTTGATATGGTTTTAGATAATGAATGAATAATGAATAAAAATGTCATTAACAAACCAGTCAGCAAAAATATTTTCATGGATTAAGAACAATTCTTTTTCTTTTTTGAAGGAAAGATTAGAAACAAAAATAAAAGAGAAAAATTCACCGCACAAGTACACATTGGTTGTAAGATGGAGATTTTTGTTCATTTCTACGTCAACTTTTCACATGGAAGTTCTTATGAGTAGTGCGAACATAAACATAGCATAACTATACATTTTATAGATCGAAAAAGAAGTACATTATATACAGTTAAAATAAACTAATTCCTACATATGAAGCCGGCTCATGTTTGTAATTACAAACATGCAATTGAATATGTATGTTTCTAATTAGAAAGAGTTTAAAAAAATAACAATTCCTACATATGAAACCGGCCGGACTCAGGTTTGTAATTACAAACATGCAATTGAACATGTATCTTTCTAACAAGAAACAGGCAATTGAATATGTAACACCCACAGGGCCAGATTCAACATCTCTGTGGGACTTGGTGAAAAAATAAAAATAAAAATAAAAATAACAATTGGCCTCGCCCGGGTTCAAACCGGAGACCTTCAGCGTGTATGTTTCTAACAAGAAACAGGCAATTGAATAGGTAACAGGGCAGATTCAACGTCTCTGTGGGACTTGGTTTAAAAAGAAAAATTAACAAATTGGCTTCGCCCGGGTTCGAACCGGAGACCTTCAGTGTGTTAGACTGACGTGATAACCAACTACACCACGAAACCATATTGCACAAGCAAAAAACTTTGCACATTATAACAACAACTATAGTTTTTTACTCCTTTTCTCCACATTACATTACACTGCGCAGCTGCGCTTCAACTTTCATCACTCTCTCAATCTCCACCTCAAACAAACAAAAAATGGCGAACAACCTCGATTTATCGCTCGACGACCTGATCAAGAAGAACAAGACCTCCACCTCCTCCTCCTCCTCCTTCGCCTCCAAACGCGGCGGTCGGGGTCGCGGCGGCGGAGCAGCAGGCGGAGGACGTGGTAGCGCCGCCGCACGTAACTTCCCCGACCGCTCGGCCCGCCGCCCCGCTCCTTACCCTTCTGCCCCGAACGCCAAGGTAATATTGGGTTCGGATAGCTTTATTGACTGATCAGAATCTTGGCGCGTCAGGTTTGTTTAAGCCATGTAGGGTTATTTGTCAGTGGTGTGAGGAATAAATTGACTAGAATCTGAATAGTTTAATTGTTTATGTTCATGGCGTTCTTGGATCCTGGCTGTGCTTGGCTTGAGAATTAATATGTTTGATGCTATTGTAATCTTTGCGTTTCTTTCTTTCTTTGAGAAAACTGTAATTATTGACTTATTGTAGGGGTTTAAATTGACAGAGTAATGTTTAACAAGAATTAGGGCTTAAATTCACATGGTAATGTTTAGCCATAATTAGGGTTTAAATTCACATGGTAATGTTTAGCCAGAATTAGGGTTTAAAATCACAGAGTGATTCCTTACTGCTATATCATTATTCTGATATTTGGTATTCTTTATTTTGACCTAAATTGGCACTACGGTGCTATTTAACCATAATTAGGGTTTAAATTCAGAGTGCTGTTTAACCAGAATTAGGGTTTGACAGAGTGATTCCTTACTGCTTTATCATTATTCTGATTTTGATATTCTTTATTTTGTCCTGAATTGGCAGTACGGTGTGTACACAGACCAGCAGATCGCGGCGGCAGCGGCGGCGGCTGCCGCAGCGGCAGCAGTCGGCCGGGTTTTGTCGATTGAGACCGGAACCAAGCTTTACATCTCTAATCTTGATTATGGAGTCTCTAATGAGGATATTAAGGTACTTATTTTGGTTTTTTATTCTTTTCGTGCGGCTCTCTTGTTTGTTTTGTTTGTGTTTTTTTGAAACGTGGATAGGGTTTTAGTGGTTTTGAGAAGCAGTTTAGTTAGAAGTGCTGCGTTGTTAGAGTAGAACCGAGGTTTATATCTCTGATATTGATTATGGCGTCTCTAATGAGGACATTAAGGTACTCTTTTTTGTTTTTTGTTTTGATGCTCTGTTGTTTGTTTTGTTTGTGTGTGTTTGAAACGTGGAAAGGGTTTTTAGTGGTTTTGAGAAGCAGTTGATTTAGAAGTGTTGTGTTGTTACAGTAGAACCGTGGTTTAAATCCCTGATATTGATTATGGAATCTCTAATGAGGATATTAAGGTGCTCGTTTTGGTTTTTCGTTTTGATGATCTGTTGTTTGTTTTGTTTTGTTTGTGTGTACTTGTGAGAATATGGGGGATTGGTTTGGAAGGTGGTTAGGGTTTTAGTGGTTTTGGGAAGAAGTTAATTTAGAAGTGCTACATTATTAGAGTTTACATATCCATGATGGATTGGTATTTCTCTCCTTTTAAATAATGCATAGTTTCTCCAATGTAGTGATGTATGATGTTAATGGTTAATGGTCGGTTTTACTGCATCTCATTGATTGTTTCTGAATTGTGACTATAGAGCATTTTGTTATTCTACATGGAATTAGTTGAATATCTAAATTCTGGTGATCTTTTAGTTTTGGTTTATATTTTTTTTTCAAAGCAGTACAAATATCTTACTCAAATGCTGACACGTCTGTACTTAGATTAGAATAAAAAGATACATGCTGATACGCCTAACATTGTATTGATCAGTGTATTGAGTAACAAGATTTTTGTTCTTTAATTGATGTTTTTGTTTATTTATTCATGGTACGTACTATTATTTTGTATTTCAGTAGCAGATTATCGATTTTTTTATCAAGCTATCAACTGTCATTCACAAAGTTCCTGTGTTGACTGCAAACATATGTGTCTCTCATCTTCTTTCTTTGAGTGAAATAGTACTAACTATACTTTTTCCTCTCATTTTGACAATATGTACAGGAGCTTTTTGCAGAGGTAGGAGAAATCAAGCGTTACTCGATCAACTACGACCGAAGCGGGCGGTCAAAGGTAACCTCAAATCCCAAATCGGATAATATACTATGAATCTGTCGTTCACTCGGCAAATTAAGGCTCTTCACTAATCCGATCCCAATTCATCTTCCTTATTTCTACAGGGAACAGCTGAGGTTGTATACGCGAAAAAAGACGACGCATTAGCGGCAATCAGGCGGTACAACAACGTGCAGCTGGACGGGAAGCCGATGAAGATAGAATTCATCGGCACCAACGTCGAGACGCCGGTGGCGCCGGCGCCGAATCTCCTGCCACCGCCGGTGAATCCTATGCCTTTGGGTTGGAACCCTGGATTTGTTAACGGAATGCCCAGAAGGTCAGTGGTTGTTATATAATTGTGTTTTAGTAGAGTTTTGAAAGCGGTTTGGTAGCGTGATGTTGTGTTTTAGGGTTGTGGAACAGTTTATTAGTTCGTACCAGTGCTAATGCATAATACATCATGTGATGTATATTGTACCTAATAATCAGTACAGGCTCACTTTGATTGATTAACTTCCTTTATGATTGATTTCCCATTTCCATTATGACTGATTAATTTCCGAAGGCTTTTTAAACGTTTCTTTTTTTTATAGATGATGTGTAAGAACACGTTCATTTTTTTATAGATGATGTGTTCGTTTATATGATACTTAAAAGGTTTTGCTAGGGTATAAAATAATTCCGCTTTTTTAACTAGCAACTATTAGTGCAACTGACCCCAATAGGCAATACCAATGCACTGACGTTTGACCTCATTCATCCCCATTTGGATTCTAGCTAAAATCTTAGTTTTCAGTTTCAGTTACTTTCTATTTTTCGTTCTAACGAAAAACACCTCACTATTTATCTGCTGATTAACATTCATTTGCAATTTACAGCGGGCCAGGAAGAGGAATGTTTGGTAATGGGCCGGGAAGAGGAATGTTCAACGGCGGGGCCCGCGGAGGCAGCTTTGGAGTAAGAGGAGGTAGGGGAGGTCGTTTTGGCCGTGGTGCTGCAAACGGTAATACTGCAAACGGAAGGGGTCACGGTAATAACAAGAATGTATCTGCTGCTGATCTAGACGCTGAGCTGGACAAATATCACGCCGCAGCGATGGAGACCAACTGAAATGGAATGTGGAGATTTTGTTTTTACTGTTTTGTGTGTTATGATTTGTTTTCTTTGCGGGGTGTTATTATTTAGTGATAGTGGTTGGAAGAATTGAGTGAGTGTTGGTTCGTTTGAGTGTTTGTTTCTGGATTGTTAGGGATTTTATTTATGTGGTTGTTCATCTAGGTAATTGGTTACTGTTGTGATTTATCTATTCTATTTCTAGTGTTTCTGTTGTGGTTGCTGATCTTGGTGTTGTGGTTTAGTATAATTCGAAGAAGAGAATTTAAATGAGAAATGATTCGTCATGAGGCATAACTAACAAGAACATGATCAGTGTTTGACAAGTTAAGAATTTTGGCAAAAATATCCATAATGATCCTGTCTGATATCTGCCTTGCGGACCTTATAGGCCCCGAAGATGTGCCGAAGATGTGCAGGAGGTCTCCGTGCCTCCACTCCCAAGGGATTCCCTCCAGGAAAAGCTTGCACAACTCAGGAGGACCATCTATACATACAAAAAGTGAAAACAATAATATTGAGTTTGAAGAGTCTCAAGTATTATTCATTCTTTAAAGGATGGTTTCTTATTAGATTACTACCTGTGGCTGGGCATTAGGCGGGGCTGCTGGCGGTCCGCAGGAGGCATGACGGGCAGTGTATTTGATTTTCACGGATACCTCATGTTTTTCACCAATCTTCATATGTAAGGTACCAGAATTCATAATCTTGTTAGCAACTTATAGAGAGAAGTGAGAACAAAAGTCCATGAATTAATTATATATAATATATATAAGGAGAGAATAAGAGTTAGTTAGCTCATGGCATTATCATGCATGCAGGTTGAAAAAGAATAGATTACATGAACGGCTAAAAAAGACATGAGAGATACATGCAAAGCAGCAAAAAAAAAAAAAGGTAAGTTGCATGAACCACAAAATGAAAGAACTGTTCAAAAGTAATTAAATATATTGTTTACAAGATTTTTTATTTTTACTCGTGTGCATGAGGAAAGTGGCTTGAAGAAGTTTTTTTTTTCCTTTTTTTCTTAATTGTAGATGGCAGACAGAAAATATAAAGTAATATTAGAGACATGTCACTAGTAAAAAAAATTATTAGAGACATGTCATATTACCAAGATATATATGCTAATTTATAATTTATTCATACAATTGACAGAGATGTTGTACTTGTACATATTGAAACAAGTAATCACACATTAAATAAAAAATTGTGATACATAGATGAACAATTCGAATAAAAAATTATGCAATTGTTTCACACGAAATAATATTAGAAACATGTCATATTACCAAGATACATATGACAATTTGCAATTGTTTCATACAATTGACAGCTATATTGTACATATTGAAAAAGTAATTGCATATTTAATAAAAAAATTGTGCTACGTAGTTAAACAATTTGAATAAAAAAATTATCCAATTGTTTCATACAGCATTAAATATATCTTAGGTTCCAATGCGAATCTTATACACGAATTACCACGAAAAATGAGCTCATGATTTAGTGATAGAGTGCAAAGCACAAACCATATGTCATTAGTTCAAATCGCATTTGCATCAAAAATGGATGTTAGGCATAGAGTCATCTCCATTTAGAAGAAAGCAAGATTATTTAATTTTTAATGAATTCTAATACCACAGATAATTTGTAAGTCTCATGACTTAATTCCTACAAAGTCATAACACAAATCAAACAAACAATGAAATAAATACTCAACACGATTCATCTGCCGAAAGAAATACTTGTTCAATATAATTAATAGAGAAGAGTTTAGATGAATATGAAAACTAAATAGTACAAAATTTATGACAAATTATCACTCGTGATTGAAACCAGTAATTATCATCTCGTGACTACAAGAGGAATTTTAACTAATTCAGAGAAATTTCCACAATGCAAAAAAAAAAAAAAAAAAAAATCAAAATATCAAACTTTCAGGCGCACGACACAAGCGCACTCATAACAGCATTTAAAGCAACTATCAAAAATCTATTCACATATTCAATATCTTCAAAAAAAAAAACGAATTTACTAAACTATTGATTAAATTCTAACCAAAGTCAACCTTCAACCTCCTCAAACCAAACAGCTCCTCGATCAATAACAGGAGGGAAAAGGAGCAGCTCTATTGCCGCCAGCAAATGACCTGCATTCAAAATGTTGCAAGAAGTTGAGACACAATTCAACTAAAAAACAGGCAAATAATGTTTTTATTCCAGATACGACACCCGCTTATTCAAGCTAAGGGAACCCTTTGATAAGTTGAACATCTTTAAATCAATACAAAAATTAAAAGGAAAAAAAAAAGGAAGAAAAAGAAAAGCTAGAACCTGTGATAGCCACGGTTTGTGAGCCTGGCAGAAGGGCACTCGTACGCCATGTGACCACGTCCGCCACAATTATGGCATATCACAACCGTCGGACTGTTAATCAACAATTGAAAGTATAATCTATCGTTAGAAATTGAATAAATAGCCCAGTGCAAATATTTTGCTAAATCTTTATTTTTTCTTTTAGTGATTGGATTGGATTATTGGGGTCCATATGTCAGTTCTATAATAGTTCTATTCTTAACCAAAAATATGTCGAGTAAATCACGTATTCTTGTCTTGACACAATCTACATATGGAATTGATCGGACCTGTAGGGCAACTCAACTCAATACCATGATCCCAAGTTAAAGTTAGCCATATGGATCAGGTTACATCAAGTTAAGACCAAAGTTCTTGTCAGATTAATTACACCAAAAACCAGTCCAGCTCACACCAGCACACATGGGTATCATTCAAGTCAGTCGGTCAGTACCATTCCAATCATGTCAACTCTGAGATTGCCTTCAACAGTCGTCATTTAAGCTCCAGCCAGACAATATGGAGATAGACAGAAAGAGAGAGAGAAAGAGAGAGAGGGGACCTGCAATGAGTGAATCGGTGGATGCGGCCAAGAGAGGGATAGCGCAGGTGAGAACGAACCGGGGGTTTAGTGTGACGGATCTGAAAGCGAGAGAGAGATGGGAGAAAAAGGGCGCTGCTAAAAGAGTAATCAAAGGAGAGGGGACTCTAGTTAGCATTAGTTACATATATTTTTTACATTAGTAGGATGTTTATGCTCCAATCAAACTGTATTTCATATCGTTCATTAAGCCACACCTGACCATACTTTGCACTAGCAAGATCTGACACAGCACGACAAAGTCAAACCAACCCGAATCAACACATAATACCAACCCAAAACAATCCGACACAAACCGTTAAGCATATCTCTCACGTGAGCAAAAGCTTGAGGTTAAAGTACAAGCTAAGGTTAGTGTTTAGTGTTAAAGGTTAAAAAGTACAAGCACTGTAATTTAGTTGGATTGCAATTTAGTCCCTGTACTATTAATTTGACATGCTCGGTCCCCATACTTCACAAAAACACGCATGCTTAGTTCCCGAATTCAGGACTAACCAACCATGCCCACACAATTCTTCAAAGTACAGGGACCAAACATGCCAAAATCAACAGCACGGGGACTAAATCACAACCCCATTAGAGTACAAGCACAACCAGTGCATTGCCTAAAAAGTTTTACTCCATACCAGTTTTTACTGATGTGGCCAGACTCCCCACACATCCTGCACTCAACCATGCCCCTCGGTCCCGCATGAATCTCGGAGGCCACCTTGGTCTTGGGGCAGCTCCTGGCGACGTGGCCGGACACGTTGCAGAGGTTGCAGACGGGGTCGTTGGGGCAGTCGCGGGCGAGGTGGCCAGGCTTGCGGCAGTTGTTGCAGGCCATCTCGTTCGTGCACTCCGAGGCCACGTGACCCGGCATCCGGCAGTTGTTGCACACTTTCGGGTTTTTGAGGACCGTCGCGTCCGGGCAGTCTCGCGCTATGTGGCCGTACCTGTAACGAGTGGTGGTGAGTGAGAGAATATGTAAATATTAGATAAGAGAGAGCTGCATAAGATGCATTTTGGAATCCTTGTTTTAAGGCTTTTGTTTTATATATCCTTAAATCCCATTCATGTATTGTTTATTGTTAGGAAGGTACTAATAGTGTGACTAGTATATGAGAAAAACAATAAACAATACATGAACATAATTTAAGGATATAAAAATAGTTTCTATTAGTCAATTTAGACGAGGCTTGATAAGAATATAATGCTAGTATAAAAATGCAAGAAAAATAAAAATTTGAATTAACGTTTTAGTTTTTATCACTACCTAATCATAACAAATCAAAATTTCCCAACCTTTTTCACTTCTTACCATTACTTATTTCTTACACACCGCATCACTACACAGGCCTCAGAAATCCAACAATTTCCTTGCACAAAGAAACCTTAGAAAAGATCTTTCCAGACTTTCCTCAATGAAGCAACAAAATGACACAACAGTTCCAAAAAAATAAAAAAACATTTACCTATTACAGGTGTTGCATATAGTCTGATTAGGGCACTCGCTGGAAACATGGCCCGTCTCTCTACAATTCCAGCAAGTATTCCTCAACGGGCACTCATTCGCCATGTGACCTATCTCTTTGCAATTCCAACAAGTATTTCTCATCGGGCACTCAATGGAAACATGACCCGTCTCGTGGCAGTTCCAGCAAGCCTGTCTTGCCGTGCACTCAGCTGCATAATGTCTGCTCGTAAAACAATGACCCGAATTTAGAATTGTATTTTGCCCGAATGAAAAATTTGAGCCAGATTTAAATCATTAGTGACTCTTAGATGTGAAATAAGTTTGTTTTGCGCAATTTTGAAATCAATTAACCATTGATGGTGAGCTTTTGTAGAAAATAAAAATTTTAGTGCAATTAAACAAAAAATTGGCCGTCGGTTTTGCAATTAATGTTGGTCTGAATGATTTTGACTTAACTAGCCCTCAATTGTGCAATTATGTCTCAATCAAGCTATAAATCTCAATAAACAGACAGAGAATCAAACAATTAGTTATAACAATACCCCGATTGAGAGCACTTATTGCAGACAGAAGCATTCGGGCAGTCTCTCGCAAAGTGACCGGCTTGCTTGCAGTTTATGCATTTCAACCCCCTGTTTAGAAAAATGCAAAAAACTCTGGTCACAAAATAAACCCCATCATAAAAGTTATTACTAAGGAAAACTTCATGTTCTATAATGAGTCAATAACACGTAATTATATCAGAGTATGTACCAATCTGATATCCATACTTGCGAAAAATACTTTAACCAGTTTGGAGGCTGGCTTACACAAATTGACAAAAAAATCGGAGAAGATTTGGGTTAAATCGATGACTAACTGAATATCAAAGAAAAATTCGCAAGCAAACCCCTGCATTATTCCGAAATTGCAAAAAAGAACTGCATTATTGCCAAAATTGCAAAAAACCCCATGTATTATTGCCAAAATTGCAAAATAAATAGCCTTTACTTCAAACTAGCATTAGAAACTTCTTTGCAATTTTGGCATTAACGCAATTGCTTTTTTGCAATTTCACCATAATGCGAGGACTTCTTTGGAGTCTTACACAACTTGACACAAAAATCGAAGCAGATTTGGTTTAAATTGAGGCCAAACTGAATATGGAAGGGAAATTTGCAAACAAGCCCCATGCATTATGCCAAAACTGCAAAAAACCCTGTTCTATTGCCAAAATTTCAAAAAGACCCTACTTCAAACTAACAGTCAAAACTTCTTCGCAACTTTGGTAATAACACAGTGACTTTTTGCAAATTTTCAATAACACAAAGGCTTTTTTGCAATTTCACCATACTGCAGGACTTTCTTTCCAAATTTTCCAATTCTTTATTCTACCTGTGAGTTTGCCTTGGTCTCCTATACGGACCGCCACGGTAAGAAGCTCCTTGCTGGTGCCGGATCGGCGACCTGTCCTTGTTAGCATAACTCGGCCGCTGATTCCCCAACCGGTCCTTGACGGATCTTTCATAAGGAGACCGAATCGGGCTTCTCGTTCTGCTTCTAGTTATGCGTCTCCGTCTCGGCATCGGGCTCCAGCTCATGCTCCTTCTGCCCCTGCTCCTGCTCCTGGTTGAATGTTTTACGTGAATTTAGAATGTTTAATCGTGCGTAAGAGAGTGAATGGAGTGGTTTAAGATGGATTACGTACCTGCTTGTGCTTGGGCTTCTGCTGCGGCTCATGCTACGGCTGGAGCTCCGGCTCGAGCTTCGACTGATGCTCATACTCATGTTTCTGTTGTTTTGCGTTATGTAGAAGTCTTGTTAATTGTTATGTTGATATCAGGTTAAGCAGTGAGTCTCTCGTTTTCACATCTACAATTAGGAGAATGGAGCGTTTAGAACTCGAGATTTGAATGGAAGAATTAAGAAATGAACATGTATCATATCTGTAGCAATAACAGTCAATATTTCATGAATAGTGCCTACAAGAACAGCAACCAGATCAATTTTGTACCTCAAATCCCAATCAAAAAACGAAATGAATAGAATTGATGGAAAAAAAATCAGTTAAAAACCTCAAATGAGAACAATTAAGATAGGAAAACTGCATATGACTGAGAAGGTACAAGCAGAGAAATCTTGAACACAACAGAAATTACAGAAAATTTACCATAAAAATAGGGATGGAGATACGATATAAGTACTGATATTATCTGCATTGGATCATTCATCTCTTTTTTCCCTTGATTCATACAGTAAATCGTGAATTCAACCAATTCACACGACAACATTAAAAAACAACGACAAGAAAAGAACCATTTGCCAAAAAGGAAAAAGCTAAAGCAATAAGAACAAGATTCGAAAAAAAGAAAAAACCCAAGAACGAGTGAACCATTGTGAGAGAAGATTAAGAGAGGAGTACCATTGTGAGAAATGATGACATTTTTGAGGTAGATCGCAGAGTGAGAGTTGAGTGAGAGGAGAGAGAGCTAGGGTTTATTGATTTCTTGATGAAGTGATGAACGGGTTCTTGAGGTGAGTGAACTGAGCTTTTCTCAGTTTAGCCCCTTAATATTCCATATTTCGAAAAGGTCTTTTGCCCTTGCCCCGTGGGAATGTAGAGAAACTTATTAGTTTTTACTTTTTACCCAAGTTTTACGGAAATACCAAAAACACCCACATTTTGAAAGAAAAATTCTAAACCAAAATAACACATGCAATACGCATGCCAAATGAACTTCATAGACTATCTAAAATGACTACCAAATATTTACAAAAAAATAACATTTGGTATTTACGTACCTGTTAAAAAAAATTAATATTTCAAACTATCCTAGTAAATGGCCCTCGGATATTAGAGATTGCGGGTTTAAATCTCACATACATCAATTAGAGTGGGGTATTTTCTTTTTATTTATTTATAAAATATTTCTCACTTGTAAATTTCAGAAAAATAAATCATCATGATTTATTATCCTCATAAGCTAATTTAGATTGCAAGAATCTTATCATGCTCTATCATGAGTTTTGGATTGAGAAATGAAAAAACTTTCCCCTTATGTTTGGAGATTTTATAGTTTGCATGAGAGGCATAAAGTGATTCATTGCTGAGGTGAAAGATAGGAGAAAAATAACTTTTTCTTCTTTTCGCATAATTACATTAGTCCATAACGATATAAGAGGTTGCTTGAATAAAATTTAAGAGACAAGAATGTTAACTGGACGATTTGAAAATTTTAGACCTCATTGAAAACATAGAATGAATAAAAATTTAAATATGGATTTTAGAAAAAAATAAGTTCGGAAATAGCTAAAATGCAAAAAAAGAAAGTTCACAATATGCTTAAATTGCAAAATAACCCTACATTATCAAAAATTATAAAATATTATATTCTTCCAAAGTTCAAAAAATAGTAAATACCATCAGATCTCCCATATCAGTGTTAGATTAATATATATAATCCCATAAATATTAATACATACAGTCTCATATATTAATACATAATGATAAAAAATAACCAGGTTGTGAAACTAATCGAACTCATCACGTAAAAAATAACACTAAGAAGATGAAACAAATTATAAATCATGTGCACAACCTCCGACCATACCATTTTTTGGGAAGGAAACAACGGATCATCAAATATTATGAGCAGAAACCCCCTAACAACCCCTAACAGTAGGATTGAGTTTCCAAAATTTGAAGAATTAAATATTTTTCCCAATTAACATTAATATAATGATTATTTGTGAAAAAAATCACCTAGTTTCCTTTTTTTTTCTTTTCTGAATGCAAGCTTGAGGTGAGTGATTCCACGCTCAAAAATAAAAATTATATTAATAATAAAATAGGAGAATTACAATAAGTTCAAATAGACTCCAGAATAACGGGTTTGCTGTTCTAAAATTATTCTAGCCAAGATAAACCAATACAACAAAAGAAATATCCACACCCAGACCCCTAAATTATTATTTGATTTCTATTTTATCACCCTCTAAGTTGAGCATTTTGTGAAAAAGTCACCTAGTTTGTTTCTACCATATTTCTACACATATCTGCCACAGAAAACCCACCATCTTTCCTTCAAACCCTAGAGAAAGACGAAGAAAAGAAAGTCAGATAGATCGACCATACCATACACTCTTTCTCATTCTTATTCTTTCAGCTCAAAACAGAGAAAGCGATGAAGACCTTCGATCCGTGGCCGGTGTTCTTCAAGCGCGAGTTCAGCCGCACCTGGCCTTTCCTCGTCGGCTTCGCCATCACCGGCGCTCTCATCACCAAGTTCACCGCCGGCCTCACTGGTAACGCCGCCCTTTCTCTCGCCTCTTGTTTCATTTATGTATGTATCTGTGGATTGTTCTTTTCCGAAATTTTAATTCATGAGATGGATGGTAGGAATTAGATCCGGTGGGATTCTTGCAGATCTGATGCTGCTGTTTAGTATTGTGCTAAGTGTAATTTTGGTTTTATTTTCCCTTCTTGCTCTTTTAAGATTGAATGTAATGGACTGTTATCTGAAATGGATGACTGATGTAGTACTAACATCTGATATATCTTGGCCTTCTTCTATGATTTATTTTCCTAATTTCCATTTCTTCTATTTTTTTTGGTTGATTTGATTTGAAATGGTTTTTTGTGTCTGATTTTGTTCTTTGAGGGCCATTATTGATCATCTTGCCCTAATTGCAAATGAAACACGGTCAAATCCAATAATATGGTACCTCTGGTAATAAATTAGGCATCCTAAATCTCTGCTTGTGTCATGTTTTATTTTGTTGTTGATGATTTTACTGTTTTGGTGTTCTTTTGTGAGGTCAGTATCTGTTTTATCTCATTGCTGATTGCTTTTGTAACATGATCTGATTATAAACTGGCCTCTGTTTAGAAGTAGATTTCATATGGATCATTTCTTCTCTTTCCTTCTGCTGGACTGTGTTTTGTATCGTTTTTATTTTCTTTTTTCGGATTTTGTTCTGATGCTTTTTTGGTTCCAGTATTTATTTGTTCTTTAATTTTCTTAAATAAAACTCAAATCTTGTTAATGGATTTATCTCTTGTATTTTTTATATTTTATTTTAAACAATTTTTTTTGCATAAATGCAGAGGAGGATGTTAAAAACTCGAAATTTGTTCAGGAGCACAAGAGGTTTGTATCTGATATTTTTGCCTTTCTCATTTTCATTTAATTTATGCATTTTTGAATAAATATTATATACTAAAATCTTGCACCTAACTGTGTACAAATGGACTAATAATATATTTATCACTGATCACCCTAAAATGAATTAGAATACTATTTCTAGTACAAACAGTTTGTTATTTTTATGAATTTGAATGTTTTTTCATCAGATAGTGTAGACGAATTTGATTGAAATTTATGGTACTCTAAAGAAAAATTATGCATGCAAATGCATGACTAATGTTCTTTAAAGAAAGTTTTTGAAGAAGTTACTACTAGAAAATGTATGTCACCACAAGAAAATCGATGTTCATCTAACATTTGATGATTATTTAATGACAGGTGAACCAAGAATGCCCTGTATGGAATTAAAGGAGTTGGATCCTTAATAAATTTAGCTGATCAATTTTTCCCTTTATCAAACTTTTTTCTCCATGCCATTTGGCATTTTGTTGCTTTCTGAATTCAAATAATTAATGGGTAATCGCGCACATTTTTTCTGTTTCTAAGTTGCTTTTATGATATATGTATTCAAATAATACTTATTAAGTTTTTTGTCCATGGAACCAACCAATTGGTAAACTGATTATGGTATCGTTGTTACGTCTTAGCTTGCCATCACTATTCATTTATGTTTGGGTTTATGTGTTTTAAGTTTTCAATTAATTTAGCGATGTTTTGAAATTATGGATTTGTTTTTATTACGGCAAGTGATTTTGATCGTTAATCTTATCAGTGTTGTTCATGTTGCCTCGCCTTTGTTCTGCCATTTTATGTATAGTACAAAGGTAACTTGCATTTGAATCAAGTCCAGAACTAATGCTGCATTTATATTTTATCCGCTACTTTGAAATTGTTTACACTTTACATTATCAATACAATTGTAGTAAACCAAAATATAACAATTTTGAGTTACTTTTTTCTTAATTTCCTAAATAGTGCAAAAAATGCCATAATAAATGGACTAATTCTCTTCGAAAACCAAGCACATTAATTTTATTAATTCTATACGTGTCCTTATCAACTATATATGTGTCGTCTCCTAAATAATAGAGATACATGTGTCATGGTTCTCTCAGTTGCACAAAAAAAGAAAATTTGAGAACTCTACAAACTTCTTCTTAAAAGGAGTTTACATGCTAATCTACTTACTTCCTTTACTCATAGCCAATAAAATTGTGACACGTTGCTCCTCCCCCCCCCACACACCACAAAACAACAAATATCGAGGCCATTTAGAAATGGATTTCTGAACCATACTTTTATTAAATTGGTTTATGTATTCTTACTCCACAGAACATGTCTGTTCTTTACAAGCTTAACACATTAATTTTGTTAGTCCTATACGTGTCCTCATCAACAATACATGTGCCATCTCCTAAAGAATAAAGATACATGTGTCATCTCCTAAAGAAATCTCTATTCATAAAAAAAAAAATATTAGACAACATATAAATGATACCGAGATTATATTTCTCACAGTTGCACACAAAAAGAAGAAATGGAGTGCAGCAAGCATGAACATACCCAAAATGTTGGGAACAACATTAGAGAATTAAGGCGCGCTAAACGTTGAGCATACCAATAACTCCACCTGTGGACGATGCATCATGTGAGTATCCTCCTCTCCTCCTGTCATTACATTCAAACTACGTATTGATGGTCCCACATATTTTCAAACGCATCAGTCATCTCAACATGTGCAGGAATATTTAGGGACGACAAGCGCTGATTTTGTAACCGGGAACCCGAGTTAATCTTTCGTGAATTAGCTGAAGAAAATATGCCGAAACATTTCCTTCGCACTATGACCATTCAATATTGTGTGCTAAATATTTGCAGTCTGTATTGATTATAAAATATGAGAAATTAGATGCGGTAGCTAGATCTAAACCCCTTGTATGCTTGATCGTTGTTGTACCAGAGAGCAATTGATGCGGAGGTCCAAGCTCTTATATGGAGTTTGGACCTAGCTGCCGCATCTAATTTTTTACCTCTTAAAATCGACACAGACTGCAAATACTTAGCACACAATATTGAGGGGTTGAAGTGCGAAGAAAATATTTGGGCACATTTGTCTCGGCTAATTCACGAGGGGTTAACTCGTATCCCAGTTACAGTGTTTATCGCGAACAAAACCAGGCTTCGGGCGGCTTATGTCGTGTTGCACACAACCTACGCCAGCCCACCATTTGGAGAGGTGAGCCACTTCATGCAGAGGTTCAGCTCAAAATACAGGATGACATCAAATAAAGAAAATATAAGCACTATTTTACCAAAAGTATTTTTTTTACCCAAATTGGGTTAAATAAGTTGAGTGCAGCTTCCAATAAAGTTTATAATTTCTAATATTATGTTGAAAAGAGATACTTCCAACTACGGAAAGTCAGTACGTAATTTGTAGTAAGTGTTGAGATGTTTATAGTTTTTCAGTAAAATCTGCATTTCGTGTTAAAAGAGAAATGCTTCCAATTATCAAAAGTTGGTATGTATACGTGCTTTGTAGTAAGTGCAAGTGGGGTGCTTCCATCTACAAGAAATTTATATGTAATTTGTTATAAAGTTTATGATCTGTATGAAAAAAAAAATATGTAGTCTGTAATAGAGTTTGAGATGTATTTAGTTTTTAATGTATATTGTTTCCAATGAAGTCTGTAATTTCTAATAAGCGAAAGAGGGGTGCTTTCACATACAACTGTGAGAAATATAGTCTGTATCACTCATATGTTGTGGAATATTTTTTTATCTCGTGGATAGAGATTTCTTTAGGAGATACTAGTCTTTGTTAATGATGGAGATTTATATGATCTACTATTGGCATCACCAAACAAAGTTTATTATGTGATGTACTATGGCCTCTTTTATAGCGAAAATTAAAAATAAAGTTCATTATGTGATCAACTATGGCATCTCTTTATGGCGAAAATTAAAATGAGTCAGGCGCACAAATTTTGTCAACTTATATTGATGCCATATCTCATTCCAAGTTCAAAAATTGAAAAATATCAAAATTTATTTTTCTAGAATTATATATGGTCAGTAACGAAGTTTTAGTTTTATAGAAGACTGGACTGGCCATATTCTCTTTAAAATTTTAATAGAGCGATATATATCTCATTAGTATTTTAGTGAAAATAATTAGAAGTATTTTAGTGTAAATAAATCTCATTAGTATTTTAGTGAAAATAATTAGAAGTATTTTAGTGTAAATAATTCGAAATATATGTATTTTTATATATTTGGTCTTTCAAATGACTCTCAATAAATTTTCTATATATCTCATTAGTATTTTAGTGAAAATAATTAGAAGTATTTTAGTGTAAATAATATTTTTATATATTTGGTCTTTCAAATGACTCTCAATAAATTTTCTATATATCTCATTAGTATTTTAGTGAAAATAATTAGAAGTATTTTAGTGTAAATAATTCAAAATATATGTATTTATATATATTTGCTCTTTCAAATGACTCTCAATAAATTTTCAAATGACTCAATAAATAGAGAGAAGCACTGATACTATATTTACCATCTGTATCGTTCTAAAATAAATATAAGTACTGCATGCAAGATGAGCAAAGCAAACTAATCCACACACGCACATCAAAAAGTACAAAATAACAAGAAACTTGACCCCAGATATTTGTTACTACACTAACCTTAAATCTTTCTGTTCTTCCTAAGAACCATATTCAAAAGGACTAAGGATCCTCTCGTTTATGACGTTGGGCTATCAGAAACAAAAACTGTAAATAACACACTAGATAATTGACCCAGATTAGGGAAATATTATTTACTTTATTGGGCTTCAAATAACCCAATTAAGTTTTAACCAAGTCAAGGCGTCAATCAAACAATAACTTCTAGTTGGAAAATCAGACGCAGCCTCCAGTTTCTAACTTGTCAATTCAATCGGGAAGTTTTGCGAAACTTGGCCCGCACGATTCGATTGCTTCCTGAGGAAAGGAAACGAAATAACAAATGGAAATATTTCCATCAACTTTGCCGTCCATCGTTATTGTCTCTGTACTATATATAGGCCCTTCATTCTCTTCTCTTTCATTCAAACAAATTTCTCAATTCTCTGTTCGAAACAAATCATTTACTCTCTCTGTCGATTGCTTATTCTTCTTTCTACAAGGTACATATCTCTTTATTAATCTTTTCAATTGAGATTGTTACTGCTTTAGTGGTTTTGATCTGATAGAGTATTGAGATGTATGGCGTGATGCTCTTAGGTTTTTATGATGAAATTGCTAGGATCAGTTATGTTCTTAATTTGATCTAGGTTCTGTTTCAATAAACTTGAATTGGCTTTGATACTTTGGGATTATTAGTACAAATACTTACTTCAACCATTACTACTTCTTGATTTTGTATCAAACGATAACATTGATGTTTAATTCAGCTTTAATCACAAGTAAAAAAATTATTTTGTTTAAACAGATGCAGATCTTTGTCAAAACCCTAACCGGAAAGACCATAACTCTTGAGATGGAAAGCTCAGACACAATAGACAATGTGAAGGCCAAGATTCAAGACAAGGAAGGAATCCTGCCAGATCAGCAACGCCTAATTTTTGCCGGCAAACAACTTGAAGATGGCCGGACTCTCGCAGATTACAACATTCAAAAAGAATCCACTCTTCATTTAGTCCTTCGTTTAAGAGGCGGCATGCAAATCTTTGTCAAAACCCTAACTGGCAAAACAATTACTCTAGAAGTAGAAAGCTCAGACACAATAGATAATGTGAAGGCCAAGATTCAAGATAAGGAAGGAATCCCGCCAGATCAGCAAAGACTTATTTTTGCTGGTAAGCAATTAGAGGATGGGCGAACTTTAGCGGATTACAACATTCAGAAAGAATCCACTCTTCATTTGGTTTTAAGGCTAAGAGGTGGAATGCAAATATTTGTTAAAACCTTAACTGGTAAAACAATTACTCTTGAGGTAGAGAGTTCTGATACGATAGATAATGTTAAGGCTAAGATTCAAGATAAAGAGGGGATTCCGCCAGATCAGCAAAGGTTGATATTTGCTGGTAAGCAATTAGAGGATGGCCGTACTTTAGCGGATTATAATATCCAGAAAGAATCGACGCTTCATTTGGTTCTTAGATTGAGAGGTGGAATGCAAATCTTTGTTAAAACCTTAACCGGTAAAACAATTACTCTTGAGGTAGAGAGTTCTGATACAATAGATAATGTTAAGGCCAAGATTCAAGATAAGGAGGGGATTCCGCCAGATCAGCAAAGGTTGATATTTGCGGGGAAGCAATTGGAAGATGGAAGGACTTTGGCAGATTACAATATTCATAAAGAATCCACTCTTCATTTGGTTTTGAGGTTGAGAGGTGGTGGTGTGGAAATGTGATTTATGGTGGTTATTATGCTTTGTGTTTTAATTCTGTTTTACTGTTGTTTAGTGTGATCCTTTTGTGATGATGTGGTGTATGAATTGGGTTTGATTGTGAAACAGTAATGAATAAGAATTTAGTAATTGTGGTATTTTATTGTTTTCTCTTTGATATAATCTTGTTTTTATTTTGAGGTTTGTACTTTGCCCAGTTATTCATCATGAGAATGTCGGAAAATCCTTCCAAGCATAATGTAGGAGCATTTACTAGCAAATTTGCCTTTTATTAATTATATTTACTTTTTAGTTTTCATATTTTTCTCCAAGCATTACGTTTTGAGTTCTATGAGAAGTATTATAACTAGAAGAGTATACAGAAAATAACATTAGAACTAAAATTCAGGGATCCGAATTTTCCATTAATTCACATAATGTAACACAACCATTCAAAGCGAAATTATTTTCTTCTTCAGAGATCAAGAACATACCATTACAATAAAAGAACAAAATTTTCAATAAAAATCCAAAGCCCAGCAGCTACTTAACGAGTTTCATTCTAGTTTGAATCTTACATCAATCACAGAAATGCTAATTGAGTCCATGCAAATTAACAAAACCAAAGAAAATGGAGAGAGAACTAGTAGTCCTTTCTTAGGGTAATTTGGACATTATTTAATCTAATTGTACTTAACACGAGACGCTTTATCACCCAATCCACATCCAAATCCCCTTCTATATACACAATATCTATAAGCCTCAATCGAATCGCAATCAAACTTTTCATTTTCCTCCAAATTGTCATCCTTAAGTTTTTCAGTATGATCCACACTCCAATGCTGTGGAAAATAGTATCGAAATTAAAACAACACTCATGGCAATCAAAATCACCTTAGAAAATTAAACTAGTAATGTGACAAATGAAACAAAGCTAAGTACCTCACAAAGCTGCTCGTCGTGATATAAAGTAAGAATCTCCAAATTAGTACAATACTTCAAAAAAGAGGACACTGAACCAAAATCACAATGCATACAGCTTGTTTGAAGAATGAATTTCTTCAGATTATGAAATGTTCGGCAATTTGGTAACTCTTCTTCTAATATTTTCTACAGGAAACACGAAAAGGCAATTTCAATACTTCAATTCTTCAAGAAATTAGAACTTGTGTTGAACTTTGATTTGTGTAAAGTACAAGATACATACCTTTAACAAGTAATAGCCTTCTATTTTGAGATTCTTGACACCTGAAAGGCTACTAACAATTTCACAATTGTACAATTCATCATCCAACTCTCCATGAAAGTGGCTTTTTGTCTTCTTAGCCCTAGAAATATCCTCTAATTTGGCACCACAATCAAAACGCCCCCGAAACTTTAGATACTCAACTCAAGGAGCAGAGATATAAAAAGTTGAAGGGACTGATTCGCTAAAAAAACTACAGGTGTCCAAGTTTAGTTGCTTCATGGTATAAAATGAAATATTATTCTCCATATTCACACCACAAAGCCTCAAGGTTAGACTTTCGAGATTAGGGCACTCAGAAAGTAGCCTCTAAACACAATTACCTCCCATACTTACATTGCAAATGTGAAGATTATATAATGTTTGGTATATTAAACACACGACTAAACTCATAACCCTCATACTAATAGAATACTAAGAAGTAGAGCTTTGTGGAGAATCTGAAGGCGATTTCCACTGGAGGGGGGTGGAAACAAATTTTCAGAAGAAACTCACCGCTTTGTAAACCTTTCTCTCCCTATAAGAGACGTTACCCACTAAAAAAACCCATCTCTCCCAACCATTACAGCTACAGTAAGCTCAACTCAGCTCAAAAAACGATGAATCCCCAAAGACCTTTCAACCACAATGGCTACCATACCTCAAATAATACCATAGCGAGAAGAAGTAACCACAATCACCGAAGGCATCAACAGAACCATCGCTACCTCAACAACCAGCGTCAGTCCCGGCTTCCACATGACACAAAGGCAAGGCAAACCCAAACTACCTCCCCTCCACCGCCAGGCTTTCCACGACGCGCTTTCAACCCTCCAAATCACTGGACCCAAAGAGCTGGTGGAGCCTCCTCAAGTAGGATGCCTGGCGTTTCAAGGAAACGGCTACCAGAAACTGAAACTCAACGGGCCACAGTACCCTCTAACCCGGTAAGCTTTCCTTCAAACTCAACTCATCCGTTGTGGGCGGGACGCTGCCTGCGTTGTACCTCTTATGACCATCCCACAGTGGACTGTCAACAACCAAAGTTATGCCTGAATTGTTTTAGCTCTGGGCACTTATACCGACATTGCCCAAATCCGCCGGCTCTAAACAGTCCCCCTAGCCCCTAGAGGAATAATGGGGGATGCGGCACTGCCAGCTGGCCGGCCGGAAAAGACTACAGTCTACCTCCCCAAGGCAGCACACCATGAACAAGCTCTCTTCGATCTTACGCGTGCTGTTGTGCTTGATGCTCGTTTTGTTGATACTCATGAACTCAACACCATCAAGATTCTCATTCACAACACCGACAGATGGACAAGGCCTTGGGAATTGATGTATTGGGGGAGGGAACGGTACCTCCTCACTCTACCGGAGGATTGCGACAGAGAGGCCTTCCTTAATGACCAGACTTTACCCCTTCAGAGAGCGGGTTTCATATGCTTTGCATGGTCACCAGCCATTGATGCGAAGGTAATGGTTCTCACGCACAAAATCTGGTTTGATTTATTTGATTTACCAATAGTCAATTGGTGTGAAAATGATTTGGCATCGATCTTTAGCTCTATAGGAGTGGTTACAGATCATAGGCCACTTACAAAGCTCCGATCAATGGAGAAACTGAGAGTGGTGGTCGCCACTAATGATTTATCGGCCGTTCCCAAATGCTCTCTTGGAGTATTTTTGGCGGGGTTGGCTTCGAATATCGGTGTTAAGGTCCTAAGCGTTAGCCAAGAGCAAACTCTGTTTCCGGTACCACTGGACCCTACTCCGGCGGAAGAGTTCTTTGAAGAAATTACCAACACTCGCGCGGCTCAAATCGAAACAGAGTATTTTCGGCTACACACCGATCCACCTACCACAAACCGCAGGCTGGCAGAAGACTCATCTAGTTCTGACTCTTTTGAGAGAAGAGAAAGAACTATGAGGGAAAAGATTGTACGAGAAATGCATCAGAAACCGCCATCGACGGTCAGGATGCCGCCCACAACGGCTCCATTGAACGAAAAACTGTTACAATCATCTCTTCTCAATATGTGGAACCTCGCCAACCCATCTCACACAAAGGATTTACTCGCGCCACTTGTCTTCTCAGCCCTGGGTTTCCAAAGGAACCCTTTCAACCCGACGGAGCCACTGCCGGACATGACAGTTCCGGCACTAGACCTCGAGGCCGTGGTCCAATCTAACCTTAATCAACCTACAACTAATCTATCTCAATCGTTGAGTAACAATGGGGGGAATCTTGAGATAACTCAGCATTCCTCGGACCATGGTGTGGAGAACCACACAGGACAGTGTACGAACTCTGTCAACTCTGCTCCACGCAGGATACTTCCAAGGGGGAGTCCTCTGCCTGACGGAGGCACAGACAGCGGAGAAAAGGCTGAGGTCGAGCATCGTGCAGGAAATAGAAAGAAAGCTAGAAATGGAATGGAGTATAACTCGAGGGAAGAGAGAGCACCCAGGAGGAAACTCAGTAGACAGGAGAAAGGAAAATGGCAAAGGACCACTGTCAGCAATGTAGAGGGTCAGACTGCTTCTGAGCAAGACACAGAGAAAGTGGACAATGGAGAGTATAAGGGCAAGTTTGATTTTGAAGATGACCTCGATCAGGTAGATTACCGTGATGAGGATGAAATCTACTAAGGATAGTAGTTTGTTCGTGCAAGCTAATGCACCTCTGATATTTTATTTTTTTTGTACTATTTTGCTATTTTTATCATGGTAGAAAAACTATTTAATTCTATTTTGGTACTTTCGTGGAATGTCAGAGGCCTTGGGAGGGCCAAGAAATGCAATGTAGTCAAGAATCCATTAGGGACTCTTATTGCAATCTTATATGTATGCAAAAAACGAAATGGCATTCCACTTCTTATTTTGATATCAAACGTGTGTGCCCCCCCAATTTTAAACATTTTGCAAGCAAAGAAGCGGATGGCTCTAAGGGTGGACTCCTGATTGCTTGGACAGATATTTTTTCTGTCATCAACGTGTATGTTCTAGACTACTCTGTCAACGTAGTTCTATTGACAAACTCGGGGTTCAAGTTCATCCTTTCAAACATCCATGGGCCAACAAACGAGGCATTGAAGCTTGACTTCTTAAATGAACTAGCTCAGATCAATTACTCACATGATCTACCGTGGATCCTTGTCGGGGATTTTAACCTTATCCGAAACTCGTCCGAATCAACAGGGAATGCGCACTCAATTTCTTCCATACTTAATTTTAACAACATGATTAATACTCTCGCCCTTCAGGAGGCCAATCTTTATGGAAGAACTTACACATGGTCGAATGCTAGACCTATGCCAACGCTATCCAAATTAGATAGAGTCTTTTACTCGCGCCACTTCATCCCTCTCAATGTAATCCCATACGTAGTTGACCTCCCTCAGAGTACTTCGGACCATGCACCTTTAAAATTCACTCTAAGCTATGAGGCAAACATGATGAAAAGAGCATGGAACCTTGAAAGATCTTGGCTTCAATGTCAAGAGGCTAGGGAAATAATTTCGCAAACATGGACTATGGTTCCCCACACAAACAACCCAGCAAAGATTTTCCTCACTAAGTTAAGACAGTTACGTCTCAACCTACACGAATAGGCTACATCCAAAACGAAGAATGATGACACATTCTTAAAAAAGTCCAAGTTTTTTGTGCAAATAATTGACCAGATAGAAGAAAAACAGATTCTAACAAAAGATGAGAGACACCTACCCATCGACCTCAAAGAAAATATCCATCTCATGGCCAATAGATTGGAATCTAAATGGCAGCAAAGATCTGCTTGCACTTGGCTAAAACTTGGCGATAAAAACACGGCATATTTTCATGCCTTTGCTTCGGCAAGAAGGAATAGGAATCTTATTCCATCAATTACACAAGGCTCCAACACAACCAATGACCCAGAAATGATAAATAGAGTGTTCTATGAGCATTTTGTGAATACCATGGGCTCAGAAAATAATAATGCAACTGATGCGTGCTAGCCTTCCATCATTGAGAGGCCACAGATAGATCTGTCCTCCCTGGCTATCCCTTTCTCAGATGAATAAATTAAAAACACAGTTCAGGAAATTGCAAAGGGAAAAACATCGGGGCTGGACGGCCTCCCGATAGAATACTTGCAGCAACTATGGCCCACGTTTAAGAATGATATTATAAGCATAGTGCAAGCTTTCTATTCGCACTACCTTGATCTTTGGAGACTTAATAAGGCAACGATAACTCTACTTCCAAAGAAGGATATTCCATTGTTAGTAAATGACTTTGGACCGATAAGTATCATATCGGCTCCAATCAAAGTTATTTCCAAACTTCTTGCCAACAGATTACAACCGCTTATGCCGAGCCTTGAACACCTCAATCAGATAGCATTTATTAAGCATAGGTCGATTGCTGATGCTTTTTTAGTCACAAGAGAGCTTTTGCACTTTCACAAAATAAGAAATATCCCATCTGTGATGATAAAACTTGACATTGCTAAGGCTTTCGACAATATCTCATGGAGGTTTCTTATTGAGTTATTGAGACAAACGGGATTTCCGGAGAAATGGATAATGTGGATTCATATGCTATTTCTCTCTTCATCCTCCCAAGTTAAGACCAATGGGTTGAACTCCCCGTTCTTCTTTCACCATAGAGGCGTAAGACAAGGAGATCCGCTTTCTCCTCTTCTTGTTTAATCTAGCGATTAATGTTATCCAACAAATTTTTAAAAAAGTAAGTCACCTATTCGTATCGGTGTCATCGCTAGGTCCTCAGATAGTGCAATATGCTGATGATACAGTCATCTTTGTGGAAGCTCACACTGAAAATCTCAAACTTGTTTCCTTCACGCTAGATCTGCTTTGTGAGATAACGGGACTGTCCATAAACTGGGATAAATATGCATTTTTTCCTATTGCATTACCCCAGCATCTACACCCAACGATAGCATCAATATTGCGGTGCAATAAAATGACGCTTCTGAGCACGTACCTGGGTTTTCCCCTTTCGTTGAAGAAGCCAAAGAAATTTACTTACTTGCCTCTAATCAACAAAGTAAAGGGGCGGATTGCTTCCTGGCAAGATCGTTTCCTCTCAAAAGCAGGCCGAATAATCCTCATTAACGCAACACTCAATGCATTGCCAGTTTTTTACAATGCAGGCAATGAAGCTACCTAAATGGGTCATCGTGCAATTAGAACGTCTTCTAAGAGGTTTTCTGTGGAAAGGCCAATCTGAATGCAAGCCGGGTAGCTGTCAGATCAATTGGAGGAAGGTTGCACTCACAACAGCTAATAGGGGACTCGAGATTAAAAATATCCAAACCCAAAATGATGCCCTCCTATTGAAGAATTTGTGGAAGCTGGATAAGGATGAAGATAGTCTCTGGAGCTATTTCATTCACTTATTATATGGGACAAGCAATGCCGCTCAGCTGGAGGAAGTGCATCTGCAGAGACTTTCATTTTTCATGACCGAGCTTCGAAACTTACTGCCCGCTTATAACACAAGTACCTCTCGTAGGGCACCAGACGAGGTCACATGGAGATGGGACAACAAAGGCACTTTCTCATCTAAATCGGCCTACAATTTTCTATTTAATCCTGGAAAAAAATACGAGTGGCGAAGAGCACTTTGGAGAATCAAATCCCCGGAAAATTTTAAGTTCTTTCTTTGGCTTTGTTGCCACAACAGAGCCAACACAGCTGATATCCTCAGGAAAAAATGATGGCCACATAACGATAAATGTAGCCTTTGTAATGCAACAATGGAAACAAGAGACCACCTCTTCATGGATTGTTCATACACGATTGCAATCCGCAGGTTGGCTCAACGATATGCATCAATAGACATAGCTACTACTGTCGGATCAGACTTCATTGCAAGCTGGCTGACTAGAAGGAAACTTCTTTCGAAAGAAGCTAGGAAGAAATGGGAAGCTATGTGGGCCGCTATAACCTGGCACATATGGAAAGAGCGCAATAATCGCATTTTTAACAACCTAAAGAGGCCGCCGCTAGTTGTTGCAAAGAAAGCTTTAGAAGATGCAAATCTCTGGATAGCAGAGTGCTAATCAAGTCTCTTCTGTTAGGATTAGTGCCTCCGATAAATTTTTAGACCCACCAAGTCTTGATTGTACTAAGCTACTGTAAATTACTTCTTTTTATTTAATTCAATTCTGAAGAGTTGCATTTTGCAACTATTCCTTCAAAAAAAAAACTCATAACCCTCAAACCCTGTATGCAGGCAAACATCCTCTAGTGATTCACAAGTGAAAAGGCGATCTGGCAGGGGGTTTTTTTTTTTTGAAGGAAGTAAGGGGTCAAAGGGACCCCTTGCATTCATTAAAATGAGACGTTTTTAATTACAAGAATTGGTACTGCTCTGAGTAGCATTCCATCACCCAAACTCAGATTACAACAATAGAAAAACAATTTAGCATAAAGAAAACGATTACAACAAATTGGACAGAGTCATGATCCATAAATTAACACTAGCCCTAATTTGCGAAAAGCAATCATCTTCATCCACCACATCACCTCTAAATTTCGCCGAATTACGCAAACCATATATGCCGTATAAAACTAATTTCCTAACATTATGCTTTAAGGCATAACGGATCCACATGTTAATAAGACCCGCCCACATTTTGTTAAGACGCCATATTTAAGGACCCTCTATTAATTTCGTGTGTTCAAGCCCCAAGAATTGCACCGCGGTAGAATTATCTCTTAAACGTAAAAACCCGCTGACAAAATTCTGAAACCTCTCAAGGTCTTTACCATTGAATTCTCTTCCCTCACTGGGATTTCGGCCTTCTATGAAATCATCGCACTTGAAGGCTAAACATGGTACAAAGGTCCATAAATTACGCCATCTCTTTTGATAGTACACATGTTTGTACTATATCTCCTGGTTTTAGAAAGGATAGGATTGTTATGAGAATCGCATCTGGCAAATTACTTAGCCTGTCAGGATCCGTGTCACTTGTCATTTTGGGGTTAAATGGGGTCTCTTTCTCTTAAGGCATCAAATAAAGTTAGGGGCATTTCATCAAACACCTGATCTGCACAAGGATGGGTCCTCTGTCAAGTGAAAGCAACAATATGAGATGTTATAAGGTCATTACTTGCTTTGTTAAGATAATGGACATGAGAGCGTTTGCAAACCAAAAATTATGAATTGGAGGCATGGTTGGATCCGATCTATACTGGCCAAAAACATACTCTTCTTGAATTCTTGATCGGTTGAAATAATCTCTTTACATTCACAAAAGAGCGGGCACAAAATTATCAGATCCGAAAAGAAGATTATAATGTTTCGTTTTCTTTATTTGGAGTTGTGGGCCTTTCTATTGGTGCTCGAAAGAAGAACTCGTTTTAGAAGAGCTAAGCCCAAAGTTTTAATTAACACCAATTAAAGCCCCAATTATAATTTTGGTGTATAGTTTCAACAAAGAAAATCCTACTTCTAGAAACAGGATGTTTCTTTGTCATGTTGCTATGACAGATTTTTTTCACAAAAGACTCTCTTAACAACAACAACAACAACAACAACAACAACAACAATAATAATAATAATAATAATAATAACAACAACAACAACAACAACAACAACAACAATAATAATAATAATAATAATAATAATAATAATAATAATAATAATAATAATAATAATAATAATAATAATAATAATAATAATAATAATAATAATAATAATAATAATAATAATAAATGGATAAATTTGTGGGTATGTTCCGTGTATTCGAGAAAATAAAACGGATACGGATATGGTATGACCACTATTCGAGCCGTATCCGAACTGATTACACCCCTAATTTTCCCAGTTTTCATCATGAGAATGTAGAAATCTAACAAAGCACAAAAGGAAGAAATCTCAATTTCTCAACTGGATCATGGATTAATGTATGAAGTTGATATTCTTTCAATTGAATATAGTCTCATCTTATATCAGCAAGATGAACTCAAAGTGTGGGGTGACCGGTGGCACTATTTCTAGAGCGGATATTTCTACGTCTAGAGCAACATTCAAAAAATAAATCAAAATTCTGAAATTACCCTGTTTTAATTATGCTAATTATTTGTTACACAAATCTACATTTATTAGAAAAATCATTTCCATTAATTGTAACAAAAGTTTGAAAAATGGAATGAATTGAATCGGCTTCCAGTTTACCTGCGGGTTCGGATATGAATTGAAAAAAAAATATCTGCAATGATTACATTTTCAGGTAAAATCCAAGAATTTCGGGTCGGGTATGGGATGAGTAAACCCGACCCCGACCCAATCCACTGACAACCCTAATGCCACCAATGAAACCTCAATTTTGCAAAAAACCTTTAGTTTATTTCAGTTTAGCTTTAGCTTTACTTAACCTTCGAATGTGCAATTAAACAACTAAATTAACAAGAAAATAAAAAAGTAAAGCGCGATAATTGCTGCAATGTTTAGCTTTAGCTTCATGTAACCTTCAAATGTGCAATTAAACAATTACATTAACAAGGAAAATAAAAAAAGTAAAGAGCAATAATTGCTGCAAATATAATGCATTATGTTTCAGTACCATACTGTACCAGTACTGTATATGTTGCAACTTCAGGCCTAAATCTCTATTTGAAATTTGCAAAAACATTTTGATAGTGTGTAGAAATATAGAAGAAAAGTACTCAAGCACAATACAACTAAGCTTTCATAAAGTTCTTTTATTTTTTGTATGCTATATACTTATAGCATGTGGAATGAGATAAAACAAAGGTTCATAAAAGAGGCCTGGTTAATTGATTAAACATAAAGGACATAGTTAACTAATGAGGATAGCTAATTGGTTAAATGATACAATCGAATCTCCAATAAGGACGGTTACTTGGTTAACCGACAATAATACAATCTCAATTGAATAATTAAACCTAAGACAAGCACCAAATAAATGTGATAATTATTTGGAATTTGTACAAGGAAACCTCTACACATATTTTGCGTACACCTCCCATACCTCTCAATTATCAGCACAAACACCTCTCAAAATCAAAAGAAATATAATCTTTTCTCAAAGCAAACAAATCTCAAAAAGGACAGGAAAAACTAATTTTAAGAATAACATTCACCATTTCTTCAAACACAATGAAAATTTCTTTCCTTCCATAACAACTAAATAAGGTTCAACAAAACACTTACCAAACTCACATACTTCCATTTTATTCAACTCCATTTGTACATCTCACAAGATCCGTTCCATAACAAACACAAGCGATATGAAAACCATACAGCCCGCAGAGCAGAACTTAATTTCTATCTATATTACACAAAACCCATAAAAAACTCAATGATACCAAACAAAAAACCACACCACAAAAAACCTAAAAGAAAAAGTTCAGATTCCTTCACTCACTCATACCAGCGAAAAATGCAATCACAATCCACAACATCAGAAACCCTAAAATGACCGGCCTCAAAACATTATTACAATCACTCCCCTCATGAAGTTCAGCTAACATGCTGCCTGGACCCGGTCCATCACGAGCCAACTGTTTCTCTCTCTTCTGAAAACTTTGACTTTTGCTGGTACTGCAATACTCCTCCAATTTACTCTCTAACTTGCCTACAATCTTTAGACATTGCGTGCAGTTGCAATTACCGCCAAGAAAGGCAGGTATTGTTTGTAGAATTTCAGTTAAGGCCTTTTGGTATGAGTCTCCTTCTAGCCGCATTTTTTGCCGAGTCGGTGCCTTTAGAACCTGGTAATTAAAGAGCATAATTATTTAAAAATAGTTAAAATTTCCAAAAAATAATACAAATATATACACAATATTAGAGTATTTATAAACAGCATAATGCAAAATATTAGAGTATATAAATAGCACAATGCAAAATATTACAGTACATAAATAGCATAAATGTAATAATAATAATAAACAAAGAGAAATTCGCAAAAAAGCCTCTATGTGATGCTAATTTGCATAAAATCCCCTCCATTATTAAAAAATCACAAAACAACCCCTTCATTCTTCATCAAATTTCCAATAATGTAGAGGTTTTTTCTGCAATTTAAGCATAATGCAGGGGCTCTTTTGCAAATTTCCCAACTTACTTGGATGAATGTTTGAGTGATGACTCTCATGATAGGCGGCAGCCTGACGACGACCAGCTGGCCGAGCCGGTTGGGATAGTTCTCCTGCACCAGCATCGTGACGGACCTCAGCATCTGCATCGGAAAACGGAACGGAGATATTCCCTTGCAGTCCATCAGCACCGTTATCCTCGGATCCTCTTGATTCACCAGACACGTTATCCCGTGCTCGATCTGAGAAACTGAAATGAACGGGAAAGATCGGTGTGAAGTAATTGTTACGTCCCACATTTAAATTTGGGAAAATGTCTGAAGGGAAATTCTTCAAAAACCCCCTAACTTTTTATGGAATTTATCAAAAACCCTTAACTTTTCAAATTCTTCAAAAATCCTCTATGGTTCAGACCCCATTGGGGGTAAAAAAAAATTCAACTCACTTTATAGGGTTTTTTTGAAGAATTTGAAAAGTTAGGGGGTTTTGATAAATTCCATAAAAGTCTTTACTTAAAGGAACGTGTAAATTTTTTTAAATGATCATTTTGGACTTTAGAAATAAAAAATAAAAAATTAATTTTAAATTGTTAACGAATTATTAAAATAAAAAAGAAAACAATCATTGGAAATTAAATGTTAGTTCCCACAGTTCAATTTGGGATGAATGCACTGTTAGTCACTGTGCTTTGGTTGGGTTGCAAGTTAAGTGTATTGCACATTTAACGTCTTTAGTCACTGTGCTTCATAAGATAGTGCATGGCTAGTTTAGTCCTTGACTTGACGATAATGTTTATAAATTTTTTGAATGACTATTTGCACTCTAGAAAGAAAAACGGAAAATTTTCTTTTTAAAGAATTATTAAAATAAAAAAAATCCAACAAAATGTTAAAAGATTATTAAAAAAAAAAACTATAAGAGAAAAAATTCCTTTAAAATTAAAAAAAAACCTTCAAAATTGTGAAGTGCAAAATGGTCATTTTAGAAAATTATTAACAGTGTCAACATGTTCCGTTAAGTCACGGACTAACTAACCCTGCACTATTTTATAAAGTACAGGGACCAAAAAAGTTAAATGAGTAGCATCCACTGTGACAAATCAACACATTTATTTATCCCTTCTAATTTCAGAAATCAAACACTTGACAAACAAAAGGAACAACACAAAACAATCCAACATACCAATGGCTTGAGCGAAACGAGGCCGATCTTGTGGATCTAAACTCGAGCAGGCAGAACCGAGTCGGATTACGAGACACGGTCTCAGCATGACATCACATCCGTGCCAAAAAACCAAGTGGGACCACATATTAAGTTCTTCGAATGAAAGTATGTGATACGTGTCTTTCCATTTAATTGTTTTTTTAAGGGACAAAATTAAATTTGGTAAATTGCCGTCGGATGCAGAGTGGAATCTACGGAGCTCTCCCTCATCGATCCTGCAAAAAAAAAATAATAAATATGTTATAACATGATATTTCATAATATTAGAGATATGATATTTTATGATTTATATTACGATATATTGCATAAAATAATATTTTATGTAAAATCTAGAAACAAAATAACATCTCGTAGAATAGTTTAAAAAAAAATCGTAATAAATATTATGAATATTATATTGCAAAACATTATTTATTATTATTTTGTATTAAATAAAACTTACAGAATTAAAAAAAAAAATTAATGAGGGTGTTTCGGTCCAAAAAAGATAAAATTGGATGGAATGTTGAAGTTAACACTGGTTGGAGGGTAAAAAAATTAAATACACTTTATAGGGTCTTTTCTTGGAGAATATTAAAAGTGAGGTTTATTTAGAGAAGTTGGGATTTTTTTAAGAATTCGCGTTTCTTTTTTATCTTGTAGTTTATGTTAGTAGGCTTTATCAGGACATGTGAAAAGTTGTATATGAAATTTTAGCAAGAGAATTCAAGGGAGATTGAAATGAATCTTCTTGTCCATATAGGTACAATGAAAGATATATTTGTTATCAACTAAAGAATATTCAATTAACAAGATATTTTCGATTAGAAATTATTTTTTTAGTCAAGTACCTTTCTGGCAAAGTAATGCCTTGTTTTTCTAGCTCTCCGAAAAGCTGTACTATCCAATTCTCACGGACAATTTCCTCAGTAGATTCATTAGAAGTCCTAGACAAAATTAAAATGTAGATCAAAACCCTAATTAAACCCCAATTGTACCCTAATTACATCAATAACCCTTTTTATACCCCAATTTAGTTTCAATTTACAGCCAATTCGTGCAATTAACACATAAACAAGCCAATAAGGAAAACCAAAGAAGGCAAACGGCTACTGGTGTCGCATAGTTTTGTTTAATAGGTACAGAATCATAGTTTTATTTTGATTTTTTTCTTTCATCCTTTTATATACCTGCTTGTATCTCGACGTGATGAGCTAGCTGAATCAGGGCCCTCATTAGATTCATCGTCAGAATTATCAAAACTTTTAGAACAATCAGCTAAAGCCGTTGTGACTGACAATAACAAAAGCGGCTTCGAAAATTTCTGCACAAATTAAAAATCATCACACCATCAAAAAATTAAATAAAACTCCAAAATAATCACAAATTTAGACCATTTTTCATGAATTATGATAAAAGAACTACCTGAATGCCTTTCACCAGAAACCCAATTGGAGTCCATCGATGAATCCACTTAAAAAGAGGCAAGTTCAGAACTTGCAAGGCCTGAACAGTACTCCACACAAACGGGCACTTAGCAGTAGAAACCCTTCTCACTGTCTCCAAAATCCCCAATTTCAGCAAGAAGAATACCACATCGTTCGTCGATTCCTTTGTTAATTTGAACTGCTTTGCAGGCAGTACATGATTTAACCCCTTTGAGAAAATGGCCGGTTTTGGAGAGGTTATGGGAGTAATTGGAGCTTTGTTTTCGCTCGAAATCTTGCTTTCTGACTGGAAACAATTCTTTGAGCTAGCCATTGTTGAATAATTCTCAGAATCAAAACCAAGATTGCAAGATTCACAGATTTCTCCTAATTTCGCCCCAATTACCTCTAAATGGGATCAAACGCCAAAACGATTCTAATTCTGCTTCAGATTCCCATTCAAATTCAGGAAACAAAACTAACAGGAAACTGAAGCCAGGAATCAGGAAACCAGAAAAGGAGGGGATCTTAAGATACGGAGAGAAGTGATTGATGTGATGTGATGTGAGTGGGAGGAAAAGAGAAGGTAAAGAGAGAAAGGAACAGCAGCGATCGGAGAAGCGTTGGTAGGGAGATTGGTTGGGCGGAGAAAATAATTAATTAGTAATTAGCAAGGTAGACCGGTGTAATTGGGTCCCAGTGGAATTAAGTCCACTTTTCCATTTGGATGAAAATGATTTTTTTTTTCTAATATTTTTTTTAAGAATCATATAAAAATATAATACATTATATGTAAAATTATTATATTATATTATATTATATTACTGATGTATAAATAAAGCCAACGTAAAAAGTTCTTTTTTAATCGAGCACCATTTTGAAAAGTAATTAAGAAAATAGAACTGGTTTAGGATTATTTACAAGAACTAACATTTTCACCGGATTTTTTGATAGAACAAAAGAGGTTATGCCAAGCTTTTTGGCGGAACAATGAATTTCATATTTTCCTCTATGCTCAATCATTAGCAGCCTTAAACACATCTTAATTATGTTAAAAATACTGTTCGACCAAGCTACTAGACAGAACATGTTAAGAATATAATTTTTTGTGGTTAACCCGCTCAACCCGTCCAACAAAAAATCACTGGGTTAAAATTTTTATAAGTATTATGGGTTGGATTTGGGTTGAGAAATCATAAACCCGTTATAGTTGGGGTGGATCATGATTTCGGCCTAAATCCGTGTAAGCCGACCCATATACACCCCCACTTACTCCATTCCTTATGAGGTAGGAATAGCTCACATTTTACTTGTTTACCCTATCAAATACAACATCAATGGGAGGAGATACTCCGGAATAACAAGGGACAAATTCAAAAAACAAAATATCAAAGAAAAAAATAACATCTATATGTAAATACTTAAAGGGACCGGCTAACTATCTTTCATAAATTGTGACTCCCTAGCCCCCGTCCAAGGAGAAACCGCCACGCATCCATAAAATTGGGAGTCATTTGAAATCTTTCGGAGCTCTTGATACTATGCACTCCCGAACTCCCATATCTTGCTAAAAAATTTAGGAGCTCCAAAATAACTCTCACGAAATTCAATCTCTAATTGTTTTGTTTAGTAACTCCATATGACTCCCAGTGAATTTCTCATATAAGGTATATTGTTGGGAATATAAAAGTATATTGTTTAGAATATAAAGTATATTGTTGTAATATAGAGATATACTGTCTCTTTTTTGCAGAGAGATCTCTTCACTAGTCACAACTTCTAGATCTGTATGATGGGATTTGTACCTTCAACTATTTTAGTCACAAAACTCGGATAGGTTTTTCTTAATGAAGGATAGTAAATACTAAAATATTCAAATGCAAACCAATGTTCCACCCCACTGATGGGTGAAATAGTGATTTTTTTTTCCAAATTTTCCATACTAATTTGCAGCTAACGCTAAAAATTAAAATTTCAACATGTTTCGCCAAGATATTTGGCGGAACAATATTTTTTAACCTAATTAAGATGTATTTAAGGCTGCTAATGGTTGGGCAAGGAAAATATGAAATCCACTGTTCCACCAAAAAGCTTTGCGGAACAACTTCTATTCCGCCAAAAACCTTGACGGAAGTGCTACTTCTGTAAATAAACTCAAACCAATCATATTTTCTTAATTCTTTTTCAAATAGTGTTACCTAAAAAAAGTAAAAAATTACTACGTCAATGCTTTCTAAGTCGGCTGGCCAACCCGAATGACATACTGTGTCGCTTAGCCAACTGTAAGCATGCATTCGTATTGGTTGATAAGCGATGCGGATGCTGCATTTTCTTGTAGTTTCAATTATTCCTCCATGACGACGTTAGTGGCTTATCCTTCCTTACATATATATTTTTTTGAAGTTACTCAAGTGACGAAAATTTTGTAAAGAAAGAAAGAAAAAATAATTTTTATATAACTCTTTATAGTTATTTTATGTTCAATGAAAATTGAAAGTAGGACAAAGGAGGAGCCTAGTATAATAAAAAAAAAAAGAGAAAATACTCCTACTATAATTGATACATATGCGATTTGAATCCTCAACTTTTATGTTAACTAAGATAAGAACTAGGCTATTTGATTTGGTGTATATCTCATATCCACGGATAAGATGATACATGGATATAACAATACATATGTGTTGTTTGATTAGATGGATTTTAAGAATATGTATACAAAAATCAATTGTTTGATTTATTGCAGTGAATCCATGATTTAAAGTTTAAGTTAAATTAATTTTTTGAGTTGTTAAATAAAATTATATATATCAAATTCAAAATATATTTTATTAATAATAAAAATTAGAAGACTCTAATATATCAAGTAACTTGAGATAATATTATTATTAATAATATTAAGTAATAATAATAATTAATATTGAAAAAATAATAATAATTATTATTATGATAGTAAATTAATAATAATAATAACAATAAATAATAATAATAATAAATGAAAATAAATATAAAATAATAATTATTATTATTTTTATAATAATAATAAAAAGTACAAAAACAAAAAAATAATAAATTAATATTAAAAATATTAAAAAATAATAACAATAATAATTATTATTGTGATGATAATAATAATACTAATAATTATAATAATAAAATAACAATAATAATAAATAAAGATAATAACATGTAATAGTAATAATAATTATCATAAAGATAATAAATAAATAATATTAATATTAATAATATGTAATAGTAATAATAGTAATTATTATAAAGATAATAAATAATAATAATAATAATAATAATAATAATAATTATTATTATTATTATTACTATATTAATATTATTTATTATTTATTATTGTAATTATTATTACTATTATATATATTATTATCTTTATTTATTATAATAATAATTATTATTATCATCACAATAATAATTATTGTTATTATTTTTTAATATTATTTTTTGTTTTGTTTTTGTACTTATTATTATTATTATTTTATTTTCATTTATAATAAAGTAGGGTGCGGATAGATTAACTCATTCATGTATTCTATCATCTCAACTTTTTAGAGAAATGACAAAATATATGGATCTTGCCCCTCAAATCCCCATCCACCAAATCAAACAAGTGATTTTGACTCAAATCAATATTTTAAAAATACAATCCACCTAGATACACCACATCAAACATGCCGTGTAACTTGTCTTCCATACATGTACCATATACATCATATCTCAATTACTTCTATGTGACAATGTGCTGTTGCACAATAAGCATGTTTGTTGTGCCTGAAATATCTGGGGAAAGCAAGTCTCCTAACACTCCAAGTTATGAACTTTATAGTTACACGGTTGTTTCTGGTATCCACTTGTAAGTTGTAACTCAGCAATCATCTTGTCATCTAATACTTTCTTATCATCATCATTAGCAGCAACAGCTTTTTAATCAGTTGTGGATCCAGATGTAAGAAAGCGGTTTACACAAAGGTAACCGCCTGGATGATGTGCCATGCAAGATGAAATTCTTAATTCTTTTAAAGTTGAATGAGCGGACGGAGAGGAGGAGACCGACACGTGTCTTTAAGTAGGTGAATTTTTTTTTATATTTACTAGATGGAATTCTCGCTCTGCTTCGAAATAAAAATGCTTAACTTTTAATTTTCAAAGGCACACTTGAAATTCTTATGTTCTGTAAGAAAATAAATGAAATTCCTCGAGATGAATATAAGCTAAGGTTTCATTTTACGTTAAGTTATTTAATTTCATATTTTGTTGGATTACAGGAATTTATATAAATTTCCTAATTTTACGGAGGTATATGATTATATCCAGTTTTTCAATATTTTTGAAAGGCTATATACATGAAATTGCTTATTTACAAAAGATAGAGAAATAACGTGATATTTTTATTCTATCAACATTGTGAAATAACGAAGTTGCTTTCACTCGCAGGATTATATGTTATTTAATTTTGCTCTTTTAGGGATAACTTTATTTTTTTAGGGATATATAGAATGATAAAATTGCTGGTGTTGTTAGTTGAATCATGAATGTTGATATTATAAGCATATCCAGTGTAGCCCAACTTTAATACCAGAATTTTTTTTGTCTTTATGATGTATAACTTTATTTTAAAATGTATATACTAATTATTGTTATATGTTATATTCTAAAATAAATTATTCTCTATAAATATTTTAATTAGAATATATGCTATAAGTATTTTTTTAATATATTAAATATAATTACTTCATATGGTGAAATTCGCAAATTTAAATACTTGAAAAAAATATTTTTCATCTTTTGTACATAGGAAGCCATTTATTGAACTTTAGAAGAGTAATAATTATAAAGTGACTTGAAATTTATATTATTTAACTCATGACACCATAGAAGATCTATGTAAGGCTCTCTTAAGACATATACTCATGTGTGTTTTTGTCCCGATTTATATCACGTTATCATTTAATCCCACAAGAATATTTCTTGGGCTTGTAGAACAAATATGATATGGTTTGAGCTATTGGAATGAGCTGAGGTGTTGCTTCAAACTTGGGTTATTAATGCCGGCCTTTTGCTGCCACGTGTCAAGCATATGTGAGAGGAATATTTTTTATAGCTATAGTATAAAAAATTATAGCATAAATTGTTAATTGGGTTGTATATTCATTTGAAAATGACTTGTTTCATATACATGTGTATCAGACTTTCCACATAAGATCGTGATAAATTGTGAGTTGGGTTTTATATTTGTTTGAAAATGACTCGTTTCATATACATGTGTATTCGACTTGTCACATAGATCCCAAAAGAGGACACGTGTTACATGGAGGGTGAAAGGAATATTTTTTTTATTTGAAAATGACTCGTGTCATATCCATGTGTATCCGGCTTGCCACATAAGATCCCAAAAGAGGACACGTTTCACATGGAGGTGAAATGAATATTTTTTATACTTATAGTATAAATTGTGATTTTGGTTGTATGTTTATTTAAAAATGATTCGTTTCATATACATGTGTATCCGACTTGCCATATAAGATCCCAAAAGAGGACACATGTTGCATGGAGGATGAAAGTAATATTTTTCATACTATACAAATTGTGAATTAGGTTGTATATTTATTTGAAAATGACTCGTTTTATAAACATGTGTATCCGACTTGTCACATAAGATCTCAAAGATGGCACGTGTCGCATGGAGGGTGAAAGGAGTTTTTTTTAATACTTATAGTATAATAAATTGTGAATTGGGTTGTATATTTATTTGAAAATGACTCGGTTTATATACATGTGTATTCGATTTGCCACATAAAATCCCAAAAGAGGACATGTGTCGCATGGAGGTTGAAAGGAATATTTTTCATACTATATTTACAAATTGTGAATTGGGTTGTATATTTATTTAAAAATGACTTGTTTCATATATATGTGTATCCGACTTGCCACATAAGATCCCAAACGAGGACACATGTCGCATGGCGGGTGAAAGGAATTTTTTTATACTTATAGGTATAACAAATTGTCAATTGGGTTGGATATTTATTTGAAAATGACTCGTTTCATATACATGTGTATCTGATTTGTCACAAAAAATCCCAAAAAGAGCGTCTGTGGTTCTGCGCGTGGTGAAGATCATTACACTAGCAGCACAAAAGGTAAACTATTTGTAATTTCCTGTTTAAGATCAGTGAAACAAAAAGTAATTATGTTTTCTTATTTATGATTTTTTTTTTTTTAAGAGAGAACTTTTTTTTGATTTCTTGATTTCCCTTTTCTTAGTTGATTAAAAAACAACAGTCCAGTTTGAATGTTGAATTGTGACACTTTTGAAAATAAAATATAATACATTAATTTTAAAATAAAAAGAATTTCGAAAATTAACACTTTTATTTGGACCAATTTGTTGACAGGTGAACAGTCTGACAGGGGAGCGATCAAGATGCTCTTTCCCTTCCCGTGCGCCACCACCTAGTGCACTTTGCATCTAGCTGCATAAGCGGATTTAAAAAAAAAGGAAGTTCATATAAAATGTTGTATTTTTTGGAAATTGTTTTGAAAATTATCATAAGGGGTGGTTTGTTGTTCTCTGTTTGATGATTTTTAAAATAATTACGAGCTATTAACAAATATTTGAGTATTATGTATAATAAAAAATACAGTAGAACCTCCTTAAATTAATACTCGATAAATTAATAACATCTCTAAGATAATAATTTTCTCCGGTCCCGATTTGGGCCCATTATGTAAATTAATAATTTCGATAAAATAATAAGGTAATATTTTTTCTGAAGACCCCTATATAAATCTATAATCCCATCGACATCATTAATTAATAATCTCCTAAAATTACAAAGATAGCTAAGATAATTTAGTAAAATATGAATCTATTGTTGTTTGTTTTTTAATGAAATTTAAATCAAAATGAATTTCATCTCTAACTTTTCCCACGGCATACAAAAGCTCCGATGCTAGGTTCTCGAACTACAACAAAAAATTATGAACGATTGACGATGCTATTATTGCTTCATTTCCCGTAACCGGTTCTAATGGTACTGTATCATCCTCAGTTTCACCGTTAACCAAGTTTTCATAATTATACATTGAACGTATTTAGTTCAAGTACATTGAATAATTAAATTCAAATTTCTAGTATTTACTATTCATGCATTTTCTTATGTAATTAAATTTAAGTTCTCTGAATATAAAAAATCTCTTTTAATTAATAAATTATTAATTTATCGATTAATTAATACCTCTCTAGATTAATAAAATTCCATGGTCCCGACAATATTAATTTATAGAAGTTCTACTGGAGTATGTAATTTGAGGAGATGAGATTAGTAGATATTGAAACTTAACTAACCAAGAATCTGTGTTTATCAGTTGGAGTTGGATCTACATTTTTATGGGTACAAAAACATAATTTAATATCATGGGCCGAGTAACTCTCTTTGTAGGCCTAGTGAGAAAGTCTGATCTATACTGGTTGAGCGTGACAATTTATATGCCAGATGGTGAACCACACCAGGCCTAAATAAGAAATATTTAGGATATCTCCGCTAGACTATAGGCGCTCAGTCGATATCTATTCCATACCATGGGCCTCTTTCAAAAAGGGAAAAGAGATAAGATATGCTTAACATCTAGTTTGACAAGTTGGGTGGCAAGACCTTCAAGTGCATAAATCCATATACTGGGCTGAAAAGTAAAGGAGCTGAATTGAGTGGGGCGAGGAGAAGTGAGAAAGTATGTATTTATTTAGAGATATTTTTTGCCCACTCAATTATTGAATTAGCTCATTTTTGTCTTTCCATCCTTTAAGTGTTTATGTGTCCGTTAAATTTGACACGTAAGTAATGACGTTGCATTAGTAACCTGACAAATGTTTGAAAAAAAATAAAAAATTCATCGATTCCCTTCTTTTCTTAAAACATTATTTTTATTAAAAAATTTATATTTTTTATGCATGTTTATTTGTTAATTTAAAGTTAACACGTTATTGTATATATGTTAAGAATATATGTTACGTCATTGCTTAATTGTCATATTTAACAGACACTTAAGTACTTTAACGGACGGAATGATCAAAACTCACATATTAAATAGTTGAAGGACTAAAATTGTACCATAAAAAAATTGAGAAACAAAAAACAAGCTAATTCAATTATAGATGTTGAGAGGGATAAAATTGCACTTTTCTTATTTATTTACTAGGTGACGCTGAAAATAGGATAGTTATTAGTTAATAATAGCCACGTGGCGAGATGCGATGATGTGCACATGGGCCAGCACCGCAATTGACGCTAAACCAGCAGTTAATCACAATCTTAATCTCTCTAATGATCTATCTATCTATCTAATAACGGCGATCAAATCTCAAATCCCTCCTTAATCCAAATCTTAATTAATCCCGCTTCTGAATCCCTCTAGTAATAGTAATAGTAACAGTAACAATAACAATAACAATAACAATTAACAATGGAGATGCTTGGGGACGTAATACGCCACTCTCCGCTGAATTGGCTGCCGTTCTGGCGAGCAGACGGGATCTCCGCGAGCTGGCTGCGCAAGCTATCGCCGATCCCATCGGCGGAGAAGCTTCTGACGACGGCGGTTGGCGGCGCCGTGCGAGTCGTCCTGCCTCAGGACGCGGTGCTCCGGGCCGTGCAGAGGATGCTCCCTGCAGCGCACAAGGTATGTATGTCTCTGTTTCTTTTTCTTCTGAATGCAACAAGCTTGAAGGTCTGTGTTTCTTGTTCCGCTTGAGTTTAGATTTGATGCGACATGCATGCATGCATGATGAAATGAATCATTTCTTTCGTTTGAATCTCATTGGATTTCCTGATTTGATGTTTATTTGGACACATTTGGATTGAGCTTAGATTATTTTGATTTGAAATACTACAGACAGAGTAATATGCTCGTTTTAGATGCGACATGCATGATGAATCATTTCGTTCTTTCGAATCTGATTGGTTGAAATCGATTGCCTTTTGTTCTTGATTTTTGATGCCTTTTTTGCTCTGATTTTGACTTTCTGGAAATGAAATACCAGGTGGATTTCCTGACGGGTGGGGCTTTCAAGCACCTCTTCCCCTTTCCTCTTGCCGCCATCGCGTGCGCGCTTCGCCGAGCTAAACAGGCGGAGGAGTCTCAGGCCCAACAGATCAGGTGAGTAATCATGATATTTCTTTAATATTAGGATTAGTTTATAATATATTAGTTTTTGCGTAGCTCTGAGGAAATTGAATATGTTTATGCAATTTATTTGTTCTTCCGATTATTCTTACAGTCAAGTTTTAACTCATCTTTAAAACTTGAATATGCTAATCTATGATCTTTGTGGTACAAATATGCACATTGGTTTTGATTCAGCAGAATACATTAATGAATTTACACTTGAAACTTTTTTCATGAGTTCTTTAATATTAATTCTTAAATAATGCTTTAATTTTTCCTGCAGAGATGCACAGGCGAGCTGGCTGCGCAGGGCTGTCCAAGGGGTGGAGAAGCTTCTGACGACGGCTGTAGGCGGTGCGGTTCGAATCCTTCTGCCTGAGGATGCGGTGCTCCGCAGAGGATGGTCCCTGCAGCTCACAAGGTTAGATTATTTCAATTGAGTTTAGATTTGAAGTTCAAGAAATATGCTTAATTTGGATGCGAGAGGCATGATGAATCTTGTTTCATTTCGTTATTTTGAATCTGATTTGCTGAAATCGCCTTCTGTTCTTGATTTTTGATGTTTGTTTTGCTCTGTATTTTACTTTCTGGAAATGAAATACCAGGTGGACGGTCTGACGGGTGGCGCTTTCAAGCAGCTCTTCCCGTTTCCACTCGCCGCCATCGCATGCACCTTGCGCCGAGCTGCATTGGCAGATTCACAAGCCCCACTGATGTAAGCAATCTGCGGTTCTAAATTATGCACTTTATACTTCTCATTAATCTTATTTCATACTGTGAATATTTAACTCTTTAAAACATGACACCTGAGCTAGTTTTAGACATGTTAATCTATCTTTATGGTATACATATAAGCACATTTGATTAGATTCAGCAGAATGGTTTTGATTTACTTGAGATTTTAGTTTTATTTCTTTCTATGAATTAGCACTTTAGTATATTCCATTTTGATATACTTGTGGGGTGAATCTTATCTTAGCATGGTTTTGTTTGCCTGCTGAGTTTCAAAACAGCTGTTCTTTTAGTTTTATCCCCAATTAGTCATGGAAAACTAGAAATAGTTTATCGAATAATACTTCCTACTGTTTATACACATTGTGTTTTGATTCATAATACTTTGTGTTTACTGTACGGCACCTTTATGACTTGCATATGCACATTGTGTGTTGACTAATAAAGAAGAATCTGTTGTCTTTTGTGCAGAGATGCAGAGGCGGGCGGAGCGAGCGGAACTGGTGACGCATCACCAGCGTTGATGGTTGGAAGGGATGGACTCATTCCACGCCCTCCACCGCTCCCTGTTCCCTTCCTCTTCCCCTCCTGCCGCATCGTCATCGCCCGCAGCAGAGGTATTAAATTAAATTATATTTCTAGTAATATATTGTCAAGACGTGAATATGTACTAATAGGGTGAAATTATTTGTTTCAGCTCGCCAAGTGGAGGTGGCGGCGGATGGAGCTGGGTCTCTCGTGATGGCTGGACAGGCTGGACTAGTTCCATGCCCTCCGCCGCTCCCAGCTCCGTTCCGTTTCCCCTCCTCTCGCATCATCGGAGGTATTCAATTATATTTTTAAATCTATTTATTTCACTGTGTTTATTTGAGTACTAACTAATCAAGTTCTTTGTTTTAAATGTCTAATGAATTACAGCAATGGCGATGGGGCTTGTCGTGTCTTCTGAGGTGGCGCCCGCTGTTACAGAGGTGGCGCCTGCTGTTGCTGAGGTGGCGCCTGCTGCTGCTGAGGTGGCGTCCGCTGCTTCTGAGGTGGCGCCTCCTGCCCTCTCTTCTTGGCCCCGGTTCTTGCACCGCCAGCAGCCCCTGCTCCGCCTCCTCCTGCCCCGGCAGCAGGTATTAAATTAATGATTTTCACATTCATCTCGGTATCGAACTATCCTAGCTTAATTGCGGAATATAGTAGTGATCATGAATGAGTATCAGAACTGATTTTTAGTTTAAAGCGCTAAGTATGTGGGTGCTGTCTTTGGTGTTTGTGTGGACACGATGAACTGGTTGGGGCTTAATAGGTAGGAGGGAGACATTAATTTACTACTGTACGGACCGTACCACCAATTTGGTACAGTCTTGTACCGGTCAAAATATGAATTACTCCTTTCCTTGGATTATGTACTAGTAATTGTGACCTTATTTATTATATTCATCTATCATTGGATTTTTTGGTTCATGATCTACCAACGCAAATTTATTCTGCTCCACAAATTGCAAAATTTCCTCATTTTCAAACTTTCCCCTCTGCGACAACAAATAAATTTTCAATTTTAGAAAAGTAAAATAGTATTTACATTATAACTTAATACCACAATCTTGAACCAGTAGGTTTGAACTTCAAAATTTCCCATTTCATTTTGTTTCTTCTTGGCTTTTTTAGACTTTTATTGCTTAAAAACCATTACTAATGACTTAATTTAGACAAAATTATTATTAAATATTCAGAAAAGAAAAACATCTAACTTCTGAATTTGTTCTTATCATTTCTTTCAGAGCATCGAGTGAAAGCAGAGAAGACCGGGACTTTAAACAACACCGAGGTAAAATTAGACATGTTCCTCTTTATTACACATGCTTATTCTGAAGATTTTCATCGTTCCATTAGTTTTATAATATATCTAATTTGGTTTTATCACATTACATTTTAATGTATAATATGAGTTGTAAGTACAATATTTATGTGTTGATAGTATTTGCATTAGACATGAAAATGACATGACAGATAAAAACTCATTATAATATCAATCATAATATAGTAATAATTATCAACATTTAATAACAATATTCTGTAATTAATTATCTAATACAAGCAAATAATAATTACATAATAATACTGTTAACTAGAAGGTATCATCGCTCTGTTTTGGAATAATATAATATAATATTTTTCAAAAGTTTTTACAGTTTAATCACATTATAAATATTTGTTTATATTTTAGGGATGTATAAATGAAACATGCTACATTTAGTGTTAGAAATGTGTAAGTGATACTTTTCATATAATACAGTTACAAATACTAATTTCATTTTATATTTGGGTTTTTGCAGGTGGCGGATGGAACTGGTGCTCTTCTGACGGCTGGAGCCAGTCCACTCCCAGTTTCCTTCCCTTCCCCTGCTGAGGTGGCGCTTGCTGCTGCTGAGGTGGCGCCTGCTCCCCCACTCTCTGCCCCTGCTGAGGTGGCGCCTGCTGTTGCTGAGGTGGCGCCTCCTGCCCCACTCTCTGCCCTGCCTGCCCCTGCTGAGGTATATAACATGATACTTCATATGTAGTTAGAATACAAATAAAATTACACTCAAGTAACTCATGTTTTATATGTTCGTAACTTTCAGTTACCCAAAGGCGAATAAATATATATTATGATAAATAAAAGAACTCAAAATTTTTAGTTTTAAAAATACAGTGTATGAATCATCTCAGCACATTTTATAAAACACTTATCTGATATAGTGAGAAAAATGGGAGAAATATAATAAAGTTACCTTTTAGATTTAAAATTAATTTTTAGTGGGTGATGCCGAAAGATTTGTACTTATTATTGATAGCCTCTCGGGTTCTTAGTAAATGGATGAGAGCATCAATTGTAGCTCTAAGTTTTATGAAATAACTGAAAGTTTCCAGTTTAAATAATGAAGAGAATTAGGCATCAACCGTGTAGTCTAATTTACTTGATGATGTTTTGCCAGGTGGAGGCTGTTGCGCCAGCCGCTCGTGGTGGCGTGTCTGCACCGGCTAGAGTGCAGCTGGGAAAGTCGCGGCTATTCAGTATGTCTTTTTGTCCTAATTTTTTTTCACTATATTTATTTGAGTTCTTACTTACTAATCAAGATACTTGTGTGAACTACAGCCACAGCAATGGGGCTGGTGGCGTCTTCAAGTTCTGCCCCTCTCTCTGCGCTGCGTGCTGCCGCTGCTGACCTGGCGCCTGCCCCTCTATTCACTGCGCCTGCCCCACTCGCTGACCTGGCGCATCCTGCCCCAGCAGCCCTTGTTCTCCCTCCTCCTGTTCCGGCACCGCCAGCTGCCCCTGTCCCGGCTCCTCCTGCCCCAGCCACCGGTAGCTTCCATCATTTAAGCATGAATAATACTTGAAATTCATCAAACTAAATATTTCTTGTTTTCTCTTTTGGTGTGTATAGAGGCTCCTCCTGAGCTGTGCAAGCTCTTTTTGGGAGGGATCCCTTGGGCGTGGAAGTGCGAAGATCTTCATCAAATCTTTGGGGACTATAACGTCCGCAAGGCGGAGGTACGGATATACGCAATAATTCCCTTCTTCTATCTGTTATTCTATCTCTAAAAGGAAAGGACTAGTATTTCTAATCCCTAACTAGCACTTCATTTCTTTTTTATTTCTATATTTCAGGTTATCTTCAATCCGGGCGGGCGGTCGGCGGGATTTGGCTTTCCTACGGTTGAGGGGGAGCAGGAGGCCAACCGTGTGATTGAGGACATGAGCGGCCGGCAATTTGGCACCCGCACAATTGCCGTCAGGCCGAGACACGGACGAGGACGCGGCGCACGCGGACGCCGCTAGAAGGTCCGTACATCTCCGTCTTTCTAAAAACAAATTCTATTCGTTTTGCAATTTGGCTTATAGTATAATAATGTAGGGTCTTTTTTGCAAATTTCACATTGTTATTCGGGATCCTTGAAAATCTTTAGGGTCTTATTTGTAAACATGCGTTTTTCTTAAATTTGGGAGTCTTTTTGGAAGATAGTAAAATAAAGGACTTCATGCAAAACTATCATTCATTGGTGTTCTGGTAAAAGTGTCAAAAATTAAGTCATATGTCTCATTTTGGTAAAAAATAATGGATTAAATATTTTACTTTGTCATTAATTGTTATACTACTTTTGAGATGATAATTGTTGCTGGGTTTAATGCGATTGTGTTTTTCAATATTCTCAAAATTGCAGATTGCATGAGAGGGGTGAAGGGGGCAAGGCCAAAGCCAAATAATGAAGACTGAAGCCAGAATTTTCTCTTATTTATTTAAACTATTATAAGTGCTATGTTTTTGTTGATTTATTAATTGAGAAGATTTAATTATTTGGTTTTTGCAGAAGAGTTTTTACTAATTAAAAAGGTTGTGGGATTTTCGTAACTAGATTTGGTTTTATCATGATTAGATTTTTTTTTTTAATTATCTTTTTATTTATACTGTGAGTCTCTAAATTATAAACAAAGAACTTGAAATGTTGACTTTATTTTGTTTATGTAGCAGTACTTTTAATCATTTGTTATTGGGATAATTTTAATTTAATTCCTAGCATTGAGTTATGCATTTTTTTGTTTTTTAACTTCTTTTTGTTATCTATTTCAATCCTCGATGGTCTCATCCATTTAGTTTTTCTTTTAGTTAAGTATTAGCACATGCATCCATTTGACAATCACATGTATTTTGATGATTAGAATATTGATTATGTATCAACAAAAACTTTCTTTTTAGACAAAACAAAATCTATTGAATGAAGCCATATCACTTTATATTTATGACATGACATGTGATATGTATGACTCTAAATCTCTCAATAATCTATTTTCTATTAGGTAATATTATTTAGTGAAGAATTATGTTATGGAAATAAATATTTGGGGAATATTTAGACAATGGAAGGAGGTGAGTTGTTTCCATCAATGCATTATATTTTAGGTAATTCTATCTTTAATTTAGGCAAATTATTGTAATAATATCTCAATTCTTATAATGTAGTCTTTCAATTGAATAAACGTTTTCTCTCTTCTTCTCTAGTTATTTCTCTCATGAGTTCTTTTACTATACATCAATATTCTCACCATTACCCTAACAAATTGGTACCAGAGCTATGTTACGACAATCTTTGTGCTTCCGCAAGTCAAGTATACTGCTTTGTATCATCATGATTTTACATGCGGTTATGTCGACAAAATTTGATAGTGAGAAGTATGATGGCACGGCGAGTTTCGCACTTCGCCAAGTGCAGATGAAGAGTATCTTGTCCAATCTAAGCATGAAGGTCGCCATCTCCGGACGACCGAAGGAGATGATGGGCAAAGTATGGGAGATGATGGATGATAGAGCCCTCACGACAATTCAGCTATATTTGGGCAACTCGACTCTTCAAGAAATTCTCACGGGGACTACATCAGATGACACATGGAAGAAATTAGAAGAAATCTACATGCAGAAATCGGTTACAAACCGGTTATGTTTGAAGCGGCGATTTGACTCTTTGAATATGGCAGGCAGTATGTATGTTAAGGTCCATATTTTGGTGTATATCTGTTTCTTTAATGGTTTGGAGAGAATCGGTATTAAGATGGACAAAGAGGACAGAGCCATGATGTTGTTGTGCACGCCATCAAAGTCGTATAATGGGTTTAAGGAGACCATGATTTATTGTCCATTTGATCTCATTAGGCGTTCTCGGAGATATCGGTTGCAAGTTCCGATGTGAAGGTAGAGTCCTCAAGGTATCTAGATTGGCTCTTATATTGATGAAGGCTAGAATGACTGGTGTGTTATATATTATGGAAGTCCAGAGTACCGGAAAGTTATTTCAGGAAATTGGCGCAATTTTAGACTCGTTCGTCGTCACCTTCTCTGCTTCAGTTAGAAGGTCAGAGTTTATGATTGGATGCGGGGTGGCAATTTTGAGTACGAGGGATCTACTATGTGGCTAGAATATCGGTGTGTTATATTCTGGAAGTCCAGATTACCGGAAAGATATTTCAGGAAGTTGATGTAGTTTTACGCTCGTTCGTCGTCGCCTTCTCTGCCTCAGTTAGAAGTTCAGGGTTTATGATTGGATGCAGGGTAACATTTTTGAACGCGAGGGATATACTGTGTGGCCAGAATACCATAAAGGATGAGTTTTGTGAAGATTATGTTTGTGGCAAACGGAGGAGACTCAGCTTTAATAGAGCTGTTCATCGCATGAAAGGAATTTTGGATGATATCTATTTGGATTTGTGGGGACAAATTTGTGATCATTTTATAAGGATTGTTTAGCATTACATGGTTGTTCGCTCTCGACAGCATAATGGCATGTCTGATCGGACACTACTCGAGAAGGCTGGTGCGTATTTTTGGGGCGGGCTCAGGGGAGAAGTTCTGGGTAGAAGTCACTAATATTGCTTGGTGGTTAGTCAACCGTTCTCCGAATACAGCAATTTGATGCAAGACACCAACAAATGTTTGGTTGGGTAAATAGGTGAATTACTCGACATTGCAGGTATTTGGATATCCCATTTATGCACAATTCGTTAAATGGATACTTGAGTATGTGAAGAAATATTTTCTTCTTGGATACGCTTCGGGTGTGAAGGCTTGTTATTTGCAGTGTCCAGTACTAGGACACCTTATTTTGAGAGACGCGACTTTTGAGTCGGTTATGTTACGGACAAGAGAGAAATTATCTGATCTAACTATTGAGGATGGTGAGACGATAATGAAGAAGGTGGAGTTTGACATTCCCGATTAACTAGGTAAAGTTACTCGATATAACTTGGATCATTATGATTCTGATGATGCATCGGTTAAGGAAAGTCGGGAATGTGCTCTTGTATGGGATCGGGTTGGATCTCCTATGAGGTATGGATACTCCAATTTTGTGTGTTGTTTGGCAATGGCCAATGAATTCGTGTTTGGGGAGTTCTCGATTTGCAAGGAGGCGGTAGCCTCAGGTGAAGCGGCAAAGTGGATAGTTGCTATTGAGGAGGAGCCTGATTTGGATATATTGTTATTGCGACTGTGTATCATGAGTGAGATTTTGAGTCAATGTGGAGATTGATATGTATGACTCTCAATCTCTCAATAATCTATTTCCTATTTGGTAATATTATTTAGTGAGGGATTAGGCTATGAAAATAAATATTCGGGGAATATTTAGACAATGGAAGGAGGTGGGTTGTTTCCATCCTTGCATTATATTATAGGTAATTGTATCTTTAATTTAGGCAAGTTATTTTGGTAATTAGTGTGGCGCTCTACTATATAAAGAGACATATAATTATTGTAATCTTATCCCAATTCTTACAATGTATTTTCTCAATTGAATAAACGTTTTCTCTCTTCTTCTCAAGTTATTTTTTTCATGAGTTCTCTGTAGGATTAGTGCCCTAGGCCAAATGTATTTGTTCCAGGAAATGGATTATGTATTAAGACATTATTATTTATTCAATAAAGGTTATTTTTTATATATCTGTGTGTATGGGTTGTGAATGTAAATCTTATATCTACCAAGAATGACACTTCGGGTTCACGTCATCGGAATACGTGATTCTGATAGTAGAACTGTGAACCAACGAATGACATTCTAAACTGTCCCTAGTGATATGTAGGATGTTTATAGAGATAGACATACCTCAGGTAAGAAGCTACATATCCACACTAGTATATTCGCAGGATGGATGATCATGTTCTGCTGATCATGGACATAGAGATGTCAAGCCTGGAATATAGGTACTTGTTAGAGAAAACGTACCGGACTGACCATACTATGAGAATATGCATGGTATATATGTCATTAGTGATTCTCATATGAATAGTGTGCTTGTTCCTACGACCCGAAGTCACCATGGATTCCTGTATGAGGAACTGCATACTTTAATATGATCCTACGTCATCCGTAATGGGATGATCATTATGTTCATCATTATGTATGTGCTGAATCATGACGAGGAATGTGAGTGACCAAGATGAGATTTGTTCTTCTCGTTATGAGGGAGATATCTCTGGCCCCCCTGATGAACTAGGACTGAGGGAAATGCATGGCCGTGCTCAAAATGGATTAACATGTGTTGTTAATATCATTTTGTATTTACTCAGTCTAATTTTCGATCAGGAAAGAGATTTTGATCTAACTCAAGGATGACATATTACCGTGCCTTGTGATCAAAACGAATATCGTAGAACAAAAGGAATAAGCAAATGTCTATTCAGATAGGTTTATGATCGCTGATCATTTCATTTAACATGGGTAGTCATGATATCAGTCTAGAGGTTACTCATGACTTACGATCTTTAGAAGATCGTTGCCAGCGTTAAATGGAACCTACACGGTCACACAATGAACTCCATTCATACGGGATGAATATTCCTTAAAGCAGTTAATACATATGATGTATAAATTGGTGAATGAAATAATCAATTATTGGATAATTGATTGAACAAAATAGTGCCATTCCGTATGAATAGTAACTGAGCAATCGTTCACCTCTCTCTCTAGTATAAATAGAAGGGTATAGTCTCTCTATTTGACACACAACTCAGAAGTCTTAGAGGCCGTCTAATACACTGAAAAGAGAGAGAAAGTTTTTGAGAGATATTCGGAAAGTATTTCCGGACTTGTCTAGCCAAGTCCGGTTATTCCGTACGACTGAAGTTCGCGTGCATACGAGTGGAGGTTCTGTATCTTGAGAACTTGCGAGCGATCTTTTCTTCATCCCTAGGAGAAGGAGTTGCTCGAGCCGAGCTTGAAGAAAGAGTTTCGCGAGCCGAGTTTCAAGAAGGAGTTCTTCGAGCCGAGCGTCAGGAAGGAGTTTAGCGAGACTAGCTTCAGGAAGGAGACGGTTGCGAGTCAGAATAGTTCAGACTTACATCCGTTCTTCATCTCGCGGATCAGGAAGATCCGAGGTATAAATTTTAATGGTTAATCTCGTACTTTTATTCCCTTAACGTAGATCCTAGGGCGGGTTAAATCCATAGGTTCCGCTGCGCATGTAACGTACATGGCTATGGATTTCCCAACATTCTCTTACTATACATCAATATTCTCACCATTACCCTAACAACATGTATTATTATTACTCGTTGGGTTCATGAATCAATTTCAACCAATTAAATATATATCATTTGGAATTAAATGTAAATAAAAGATGAAGAGTTCACATATATATCAAAACACAAATATATTTTTTCCTAAAAATTAGTAATTCTTAATCAAATATCCTACTTCTCATGTTAAAAATGTTACAAAAATTAATTTGAATTTTCTCTTTGTTTTGAACTCCATATTAATATGGTTTCAAATTAATTTTTTTCTTACTTAAGTGTGTGTGTATATATATATATATATATATATATATATATATATATATATATATATATATATATATATATATATTTTAACAAAGAACTTCTCAAATTTTAATTGATCTCTCATTTACGCAAAAACAAATGACGATGGTGATCGACACGCTCTGCTACTCACGCATTTGGTCTGTCCCATGGATGGCCATTGAATCGGCGGGAATCTGTTGCCGTTGGGATCGGTGCCATTGAGCTCGCTTCTGCCAATCCGCATATGCAGTAGGCACGGTGATAGATGACGCAGTGATCATAGGGTGGTTTTTCCACCGTCTGTGGTTCTGCGCGTGGTGCAGATCATTACACTAGCAGATCATTACAAATTGTGAATTGGGTTGTATATTTATTTAAAAATGACTCGTTTCATATATATGTGTATCTGACTTGCCACATAAGATCCCAAACGAGGACACGTGTCGCATGGCGGGTGAAAGGAATTTTTTTATACTTATAGGTATAACAAATTGTCAATTGAGTTGGATATTTATTTGAAAATGACTCGTTTCATATACATGTGTATCTGATTTGTCACAAAAAATCCCAAAAAGAGCGTCTGTGGTTCTGCGCGTGGTGAAGATCATTACACTAGCAGCACAAAAGGTAAACTATTTGTAATTTCCTGTTTAAGATCAGTGAAACAAAAAGTAATTATGTTTTCTTATTTATGATTTTTTTTTTTTGAGAGAGAACTTTTTTCTGATTTCTTGATTTCCATTTTCTTAGTTGATTAAAAAACAACAGTCCAGTTTGAATGTTGAATTGTGACACTTTTGAAAATAAAATATAATACATTAATTTTAAAATAAAAAGAATTTGGAAAATTAACACTTTTATTTTGACCAATTTGTTGATAGGTGGACAGTCTGACAAGGGAGCGATCAAGATGCTCTTTCCCTTCCCGTGCGCCACCACCTAGTGCACTTTGCGTCTAGCTGCATAAGCGGATTTAAAAAAAAAAAGGAAGAAGATATAAAATGTTGTATTTTTTGGAAATTGTTTTGAAAATTATCGTAAGAGGTGGTTTGTTGTTCTCTGTTTGATGATTTTTAAAATAATTACAAGCTATTAGCAAATATTTGAGTATTATGTATAATAAAAAATACAGTAGAACCTCCTTAAATTAATACTCGATAAATTATTAACATCTCTGAGATAATAATTTTCTCCGGTCCCGATTTGGGCCCATTATGTAAATTAATAATTTCGATAAAATAATAAGGTAATATTTTTCTGAAGACCCCTATATAATTCTATAATCCCATCGACATCATTAATTAATAATCTCCTAAAATTACAAAGATAGCTAAGATAATTTAGTAAAATATGAATCTATTGTTGTTTGTTTTTTAATGAAATTTAAATCAAAATGAGTTTCATCTCTAACTTTTCCCACGGCATCCAAAAGCTCCGATGTCAGGTTCTCGAACTGCAACAAAAAATTATGAACGATTGACGACGCTATTATTGCTTCATTTCTCGTAACCGGTTCTAATGGTACTATATCATCCTCAGTTTCATCCTCAACCAAGTTTTCATAATTATACATTGAACGTATTTAGTTCAAGTACATTGAATAATTAGATTCAAATTTCTAGTATTTACTATTCATGCATTTTCCTACGTAATTAAATTTAAGTTCTCTGAATATAAAAAACCTCTTTTAATTAATAAATTATTAATTTATCGATTAATTAATACCTCTCTAGATTAATAAAATTCCATGGTCCCGACAATATTAATTTATAGAAGTTCTACTGGAGTATGTAATTTGAGGAGATGAGTTTTGTAGATATTGAAACTTAACTAACCAAGAATCTGTGTTTATCAGTTGGAGTTGGATCTACATTTTTATGGGTACAAAAACATAATTTAATATCATGGGCCGAGTAACTCTCTTTGTAGGCCTAGTGAGAAAGTCTGATCTATACTGGTTGAGGATGACAATTTATATGCCAAATGGTGAACCACACCAGGTCTAAATAAGAAATATTTAGGATATCTCCGCTTGACTATACGCGATCAATCGATATCTATTTCATACCATGGGCCTCTTTCAAAAAGGAAAAAGAGATAAGATATGCTTAACATCTAGTGTGACAAGTTAGGTAGGAAGACCTTCAAGTGTATAAATCCATCTCTGCACAAAAGACAACAGATTCTTCTTTATTTGTCAAGACACAATGTGCATATGCAAGTCATAAAGGTGCCGTACAGTAAACACTAAGTATTATGAATCAAAACACAATGTGCATAAACAGTAGGAAGTATTATTCGACAAACTATTTCTAGTTTTCCATGACTAATTGGGGATAAGACTAAAAGAACTGCTGTTTTGAAACTCAGCAGGCAAACAAAACCATGCTAAGATAAGATTCACCCCACAAGTATATCAAAATGGAATATACTAAAGTGCTCATTCATAGAAAGAAATAAAACTGAAATCTCAAGTAAATCAAAACCATTATTTTGAATCTAAGCAAATGTGCATATATGTATACCATAAAGATAGATTTACATGTCTAAAACTAGCTGAGGTGTCATGTTTTAAAGAGTTAAATATTCACAGTACGAAATAAGATTATTGAGAAGTATAAAGTGCATAATATAGAACCGCATATTGCTTACATCAGCGGGGCGTGTGAATCTGCCAATGCAGCTCGGCGCAAGGTGCATGCGATGGCGGCGAGTGGAAACGGGAAGAGCTGCTTGAAAGCGCCACCCGTCAGACCGTCCACCTGGTATTTCATTTCCAGAAAGTAAAAAACAGAGCAAAACAAACATCAAAAATCAAGAACAGAAGGCGATTTCAGCAAATCAGATTAAAAAAAACGAAATGAAACAAGATTCATCATGCCTCTCGCATCCAAATTAAGCATATTACTTGAACTTCAAATCTAAACTCAATCGAATAATCTAACCTTGTGAGCTGCAGGAAGCATCCTCTGCATGGCACGGAGCACCGCATCCTCAGGCAGAAGGACCCGCACCGCGCCGCCTACAGCCGTCGTCAGAAGCTTCTCCACCCCTTGGACAGCCCTGCGCAGCGAGCTCGCCTGTGCATCTCTTTAGGAAAAATTAAAGCATTATTTAAGAATTAATATTAAGAACTCATGAAAAAAGTTTCAAGTGTAAATTCATTAAAAGTATTCTGCTGAATCAAAACCAATGTGCATATTTGTTCCACAAAGATCATAGATTAGCATATTCAAGTTTTAAAGATGAGTAAAAAATTGACTGTAAGAATAACCGGAAGAACAAATAAATTGCATAAACATATTCTAATATTAAAGAAATATCATGATTACTCACCTGATCTGTTGGGCCTGAGACTCCTCCGCCTGTTTAGCTCGGCGAAGCGCGCACGCGATGGCGGCAAGAGGAAAGGGGAAGAGGTGCTTGAAAGCCCCACGCGTCAGGAAATCCACCTGGTATTTCATTTCCAGAAAGTCAAAATCAGAGACAAAAAGGCATCAAAAATCAAGAACAAAAGGCGACTTCAGCCAATCAGATTTGAAAGAACGAAATGATTCATCATGCATGTCGCATCTAAACGAGCTTATTACTCTGTCTGTAGTATTTCAAATCAAAATAGTCTAAGCTCAATCCAAATGTGTCCAAATAAACATCAAATCAGGAAATCTAATGAGATTCAAACGAAAGAAATGATTCATTTCATCATGCATGCATGCATGTCGCATCAAATCTAAACTCGAGCGGAACAAGAACCACAGACCTTATTGCACTCAGAAGAAAAAGAAACAGACATATATACATACCTTGTGCGCTGCAGGGAGCATCGTTCATATATCACTAATGTGCGATGATAGAGTAATAGGGTGGTAAGCAGTTGTGCTTTAGGACGTAAATATTTTTTCTAAAGATTTGGATCAAAATCTTTGGGATCCAGGAGCATCACTGCAAGGCACATCTTTCGGGCTGTCGTCTAATGTCCATCTCGCGCTTTTTGTCCAACAATCTGCTGACTGATTAAGAATTTGTCAATATTTAGGTAGTAGCACGTTTGTGATTTCTAATTAGGGACTAAGTTTGATTGCACATCTTGTCTGTTGGAAGTGTGTACCAGGATTAATCTGCAAGATCAATTCCTTTATTTCGTTCTATATCAACAAAAACAACTTTTCATATAGAAGAGGAATTAAATTCACTACAAATTTACCTTGTGACTGATAAAATCATTAATGTGTGTTGATGAAGAAGATGAAATACATGTTTTATCTTGTAAAATGTGAACTTAATGAGCTAAAGTTGATTTGACAATGAAAATAAAAAATAAATATGTCAATGTACAATAAATGCTCATGTAGGGTTATATAGCATGTAGCATTTTTTTAGTACATTTTATTGTGGAACCCAACCATGTACAAGTTGGATTTGATGTATGGCAGAACTTGTGCAAGAAAAAATATGCAAAAATGAAACTACAAGAATGAATAAGACAATGGAGGGTGGGACCAAGCGAGTGGGTTTATTACTTGCATCTTACTGATTACCACTATATAGCCGGAACATATATTCTTTTCAATAGTGCGAGAAGGAAAATAATACATAGGCAAATATATTCAGTACAACATGGACCTAGCGACAAGAAAAAAAATTAATATGTGCTCATCAATGAGATGATAAATAACCAATTTGTTGCAAATATTGAACTTATGAGCTAGAGTTTGTTTTATCACAAAAATTATAACATAATAATATATGTCATTTCATTTAGCATTTAATGAGCATGTGTACAAGCAATAATAATGTAGCATTAAATGAGCATGTGTGAAAGTAATGATCATGTAACATTTAATAAACATGTTGCATTTACTTTGAGTAGTTTTTTTGTTAGGAGCCATCTTTGTAAAAAGACATACATTTTAACATAATTTTTCATTATGAAGTTCTTCTATTAATTAAGCCTCACAAATGCCCCTGTTTGTGTGATTTAATAAGTTGACTCTACTGATTACCAGTATCAATCAGCACTATATGTTATTTGAAGATAGTGTGAAGTCTAAAAAATAACGATAAAAATATTGCTCATTAATGGAAAATTTATTTTGTGATGTACATAATGATGGTGTTATGCCCTAGGCCAATGTGTTTGTGACTTAGATGATGGATTGTAATAACAAACATAATATTTATTCTAAGATATTGCATATAATATGTGCGTATAGGTTATTTTAATATAAGTAAAATAGACCATGAATATGCAATTCAGCTTTATGTCATCAAAGTGCGTGACTTTGATAGTAAAACTATAAAGTGTTATGAATGCTATTCTAAATCGTCCCTGGTCATTTATAGGATATTCGTGGAGACAAATATACTTGCAGATACATATAAATATATATTTATATACAAGCTATAAATGCACACTAGTATATTAGTTGATTGATGATTATGTTTTACTGAGCATGGATAAATAGTTATCAAGTCATTAAAATAGGTATATGTTAGAGACCATATACTGGACTGACCCGCCATAAGAATGCTACATGTTTTACGTCATTAACGATTCTTGTAACATAAAATATTTATAGTCCTTTGACCTGAGATTGTCTCGGTTCCCAACATGAGTAATTTTATACTTTAATATAATCTAACACTGCCTTTAACCGGGTGGTTATGATTAGGTATACAATGAATCATGTAGAGGGATGAATGCAATCAAGACGGGATTTGTTCCTCTCATAAATGAGAGAGATATCTTTAGGCCTCTTGATGAATTGAACTGAAGAAATGTATGGCCATACTCAAATGAATTAATAAGAGTTATTAATGTCATTTGTTCTTGTTCAGTTTAATTTGGGATCAAGAAATATTAATCGATTAATATAAGAATAGCATATTACATGCCTTATGATTGATATAGATATCGTGTGACAAAGGGACTAAATAGTGATTGTTGATTAGGTAAATCGGATCACCGATATTCACTTAAATTGGATAGTCATGGTGGCTTGCTAGAGTCCGCTCAACACAAAGAACAAACTGAAACGGGCGTAGAAAATCCTAGCGACTTATATGGATGTCACAAAATATATTGTCATCTTATGTGATGAGATGTGATATATATGTATATAAAGGCTATGAGCACAAAAGATCATGTAATCTAGAAGAGTCTAGATGATGGCATATGGATAATGATGAGTGATGTCATATACATCTTTTAGTGTGAAAAAACATGACTCTTCACCTCTATATAAGGACATAGAGGGCTCCAAATTCACAACACAACACATCATTCTCTCTCTCATTATTTCTCATTCTCTTTTGTGAGACAAAAGAGAGAAAATATACTTTCTAATTTGTATGACAAAATTATGAAAGGGTGCTTTCTTTTTTTATGACAAAATGAAAGAGTGCGATTATATGAGAGGAATTATATACATCTTTTGTGAGATAAAATAAGAAGAGTTTTCTTATGCAAGAGGAGAACAAGCTACTATCATATATATTGTTCTTTTTCCCTTTTTAAGAAGTTTGTTCATGTGGACACCGGTAGAGGCGTTCGTACTTTCGGCGCTTGTGATCTATTCAGCCTAAGAAGGTGAGAACGGGTTGTTGAGAGTTTCGGTGGAGACCGATTGTGTGTGCGGTAGATGACTTCCGCACGATTCGGCCTAGATGGCCTAGACAGACGAAACATCCGTTAGGACGGTAACCGGTGTAGAGGCGCATGGACAACATGCATGGTTTGAGCATCACGGATTAAGCGTAATCCGAAAGGTATCTTTAAGATTTATTTCTTTGATTTAACCGATACGCACGGATCCTCGGATTGGTTTTGGACGAAATTTTTGTTTTTCCGCTGCGTTATGTACGTCTGAAACCCAACAGTGGTATCAGAGCGACGTGCGTGTTTCGGTTAAATTGAGTCGGTATATATGTGATATATACTATTTAGATACCATTTATAATTTTGATTTATAAATTATAAGGCTTGCATATAGAGTATTCAAGTGTTGAATATTCTTAATAGAAAAGATGCGATTAATGGAAATGATCCAAGAGTTGCATCCAAAGAATGCGACCAAAGGATATGACCAAAGGATGTGATCTAAAAGTTGTGACCAAGGGATGCGATTCAAATGTCATATCCAAAAGACGCGACGAAAGGTTTCGACCAACGGATGCGACCGAATGGTGCGACCAAAAGGTGCGACTAACGGGTGTGACCAAGGGATGCGATTCAAATGTCACATCCAAAAGACGCGACAAAAGGTTGCGACCAACGGATGCGACCAAAAGGTGCGACTAACAGGTGTGACCAAGGGATGCGATTCAAATGTCACATCCAAAAGACGCAACGAAAGGTTGCGACCAACGGATTCAACCAAAGGGTGCGACCAAAAGGTGCGACTAACGGGTGTGACCAAGGGATGCGATTCAAATGTCACATCCAAAAAGACGCGACGAAAGGTTGCGACCAACGGATGCGACCAAAGGGTGCGACTAAAGGGTGTGACCAACGGATGCGATCCAAATGTCACGTCCATAAGGTTGCGACGAATGGGTGCGACCAAAAGGTGCGACTAACGGGTGTGACTAAGGGATGCGATTCAAATGTCACATCCAAAAGACGCGACGAAAGGTTGCGACTAAAGGGTGCGACCAAACGGTGTGACCAACGGATGTGATCCAAATGTCACGTCCATAAGGTTGCGACGAATGGGTGCGACCAAAGGGTGTGACTAAAGGGTGTGACCAATGGATATGATCCAAATATCACGTCCAATAGGTTGCGACTAACGGTTACGACCAAGAGGTGCGACCAACGGGTGTAATCGACATGCGCAACTAAGAGGTACGACCGAAAAGGTGCAATCGCAAGAGTTGTGACCTCTTGAATAGTTGTGTCTTCATGAATGGGTGCATACCATGAATTTCCTTTTTGAAATGGTGCATGTGATGCATTATTTCATGAAAAGTTGCATGTGACATATTGAATTCATGAAAAGATGCCTATGATGTATTAATGTGTAGAAAAATGTGTGTTGACAAAGTTGACCAGGTGTTGACCATGTTGATCATGTTGATAGTTGACTGTTGACCCACTGTGTTGACTGTGGACTATGTTGACTGTTGATTGTATTGACTGTTAATTGTTGACAGTTGACTACACTAATTTATCCCTTGACTGTTGACCATTAAATTGGTCAAAAGTTGATCATGACCTGGTCAAAATATTGACCATTGACTGTTGACCTTGTCAAATGTTGATCGTTGACCGAGTCAAATGTTGACCAAATCAATTGCCAAATGTTGACAATGATCACCACGCCCCGAATTCGCATTCGTAAGCCTTATATATATATATATATTTTATAAATGGGTAAATAATCGAAACATAATATGATTATGTTTATATTTGATATATTTGATATATTTGTTGATATGTGTTGATATAATGAGAGAGTTCATTAGGCATAACACATACATCATTGAGATGAAGGAGTTCATCATCCATCACGAATACATCATTAAGATGAAAAGTTTATTTTAAACCACACATCATGGTAATGAAAGAGTTCATCGATTTCTATATATGGAGATAAGATTTCCAAATACAATCTAAGAAAAATTTCATGGAGATGAAACATATATTAGGAAATCTTTATGTTAGTTCATAAAGGTCAAGTCCATGATATATCATTGTCATTATCTTTATTCTATTAGTACATGTGATATTCTTTGGCATGACCCTGCATAGGTCATGCCAAAGCTGGGTATGTAGGGACAACCTTAGGAGGAGAGAATGCGGGAAATGAGAGCCAACATAGGTCATACCAAAGCTGAGTGTGTTGGGTACTATTTTGCTGATGATTAGACATGGTTTGACTTAACCGGGCTATCAAGTCGGACTTGGGCTCGGGCATACAATAGGATATATACGTTGGGCATATGATACTTATCCTATGCAGTTCAAGAGTTGTATGAGATACAATTGGAATTATTCCTACCTAAATAAGTTAACTTCTGGGCGATGAGCCAAAGCTCACTTAAGACTTAATTGAAATATGGATCTTGTCTCACTATGAAACTTCATGGATTGTAAGTTTCCGAATCAATACGATTGAGGGTTATTGATTTGATTAAAAATAGTGGGAGCCATTATATGAAATATTTAAAGAATAATAGTCTTTGCATATTATTCAAATCGAATAAGATATCTTTTTATGTCTCACAATAGGTCCTTGAGAAGGACAGATAACATAAGATGCTAATAATCGTTAAAATGAATATGAACAAGTGTTGTCAATAATGTTCTCGTGCTTAAAAGGAATGTAAAAGGTACTCCCAAAGATAAGGGCAAGATGTTGCCGAGGCTTCGGACTTAGGTAAGAAATTAATATCTTTTGCAGTAAATCGGTTCATTGAAAGAAACCATAATTTCTCAAGAAGATATGAAAAAGGGAATGAAAGGATAGTGTGACTATCGCTTCAAGTATTTTTGTTATAGAAATTAATTTGTCTATTTCACATCATGTGTATTAGATACACGATGTGAATCACACATTTGTGAAAATGTGCTGACAGAGTTGTAGACTATTGAGTAAATATGATGTTAACATATGAGTGACAAATGTAGCAAAAGTTGTTGCATTTTCTCAAGTAACTCATTTATTTACAGTCTCTTTGGACTTATCGCCAACATAAATAATTGTTATTTAATGTCGACAAATTTTTTTGTATTACCTATAGTTCGAGTTTATCTATGAATGGTTATTAATTTATTATTGAGAATAATAATTTCACCATTCACAAATATCAATTTTCTTTGGAAATGTTCCAATAGAAAAATTACCTTATATGTTATAAGTCTATCTATAACATTAATATTAAGAATTTAAATCTAGCATTATCACTTGGTCTACTTAAATAAGATGAACATTTATTAAATCCATTAAGATGGATTTTCAAATTCATTTGATTTTGAATCATTTCAAACATGTGTAACTTATTTATTAGACAAGATGACATATACGTCTTTCACAAAGTAAGGTGAAAGCAAGTTACTTATTGGCTCTCATACATAGTGATGTATGTTCATCAATGAGTGAAGGTAACTACTTCATCGCTTTATTGAAACAACAGATTTGAATATTTTGAAAAGTTCAAAAGTTACAAATAATGAAGTAGAGAATAAAACTTGGCTTCGAAAAATCAAATTTCTTTGATGAGATCGAGGAGTCGAGAACCAAGTGTTTGATTATCATGATAACTATATCGAACTTTATTATATATAGTTCGATTATGATGAGTCAAATATATCTTCTATTTCTATCGGGGTTACGTTCTTATTGCGTTCATACTGAATATAATTCCATCTAAAGCGGTTGTAAAAGACTCCATATGCGATATGGACTGGTAGGTGTATCAGATCATCTTTTATCAAGATTTGAGGATATGATACTTAATTGAAGCATCATGCATCTAATCGGATTAGTGCTTATTGTGTAATATCCTAAGAATAGTAAAGGATATTACTTCTATAATTAATATGAGAACAAAGTGTTTGTTACTCGAAAATTATATCTCTTTGGAAGAAGTATTTCCAAAAGAATTAGTGGGAGTAAATTTGAAAAGTTCAAATTCCACATACTAACAGTAATGCTCGGATGGAAATTAATTCATATTTCAACTAGTGATTGAGTATGCAATTAATCAACTAGACTCTCAAGATGTTGAAGAGTCTGAGTATATAACATAAGTGTATTCATGTAGATCTATTCGAATTTATCGCAGGCCCGAAAAATATAGATTTTTCGTGTCTAATGATAAAAATTTCGTAATCATAAATGATGAGTCCACATTCTACTAATAGACTATGATAAGTCAAGGCTCTAATGGTTAGAGACTTTGAAAGTTGAGATGTAATCCATGTCAGACAATCAAGTTTTGAATTTGATTGATCCATCAGATGAAAATACGGTTTTAAAAGAAAGACCGACATGGATAATGTGCAAACATATAATGCATGATTTGTTATTAAGTTAAACTCATAGTATAGACTATGATAGTATTTTTCCAAGTCATCATGCTTATGTATTTCAGAATTTTCTTGGGCATATGTTCATAGTATGACTATAAAAGATGTCAAGTGGATGTCAAGACGTTGTTTCTTAATAGAAACATATGAAAGTATGTATATGATGTTGGGTCTCGGACGTGCATAACGCAGCGGAAAACAAAAATTTCGTTCAAAACCAATCCGAGGATCCGTGCGTATCGGTTAAATAAAAGAAATAAATCTTAACGATACCTTTCGGATTACGCTTAATCCGCGACGCTCAAACCATGCGTGTTCACCATGCGTCTTTAAACCGGTTACCGTCCTAACCGATTTTACGTCCGTCTAGGCCGTCTAGGTCGGATTGTGCGGAAGTCATCTACCGCACACACAATCGGTCTCCACCAAAACTCTCAACAAACCGTTCTCATCTTCTTAGGTCGAATAGATCACAAGCGCGAAAGTACGAACGCCTCTACCGGTGTCCACACGAACAAACTTCTTAAAACGGGAAGAAGAACAATATATATGCTAGTAGCTTGTTCTCCTCTTGCATAAGAAAACACTTTTTATTCTTCTTATTTTATCTCACAAAAGATGTATATAATTCCTCTCATATAATCGCACCCTTTCATTTTGTCATACAAAAGAAGGCACCCTTTCGTAGTTATACAAAAAGTAAAAGCACCCTTTCGTAATTTTGTCACACAAATGAGAAATGATATTTTTCTCTCTTTTGTCTCACAAAAGAGAATGAGAAATAATGAGAGAAAGAATGATGTGTTGTGTTATGAATTTGGAGTCCTCTATGTCCATATTCAAATGAATTAATAAGAGTTATTAATGTCATTTGTTCTTGTTCAGTTTAATTTGGGATCAAGAAATATTATTCGATTAATATAAGGATGACGTATTACATGCCTTATGATCGATATAAATATCGTGTGGCAAAGGGACTAAATACGTGATTGCTGATTTGGTAAATCGGATCACCGATATTCACTTAAATTAGGTAGTCATGATGGCTTGCTAGAGTCCGCTCATGATTTATAGACTGTCAAGTCTATTGCCAACATTAAGTGAACCTATAGGGTCACACACAAAGAACAAACTGAAACGGGCGCAGAAAATCCTAGCGACTTATATGATGAGTTGCATAAGAATGTCACAAAATATATTGTCATCTTATGTGATAAGATGTGATATATATGTATATAACGACTATGAGCACAAAAGATCATGTAATCTAGAAGAGTCTAGATGATGGTATATGGATAATGATGAGTGATGTCATACACATCTTTTAGTGTGAAGAGACATGACTCTTCACCTCTATATAAGGACATAGAGGGCTCCAAATTCACAACACAACACATCATTCTCTCTCTCATTATTTCTCATTCTCTTTTGTGAGACAAAAGAGAGAAAATATATTTTCTAATTTATATGACAAAATTATGAAAAAGTGCTTTCTTTCTGTATGGCGAAATGAAAGAGTGCGATTATATGAGAGGAATTATATACATCTTTTGTGAGATAAAATAAGAAGAGTTTTCTTATGCAAGAGGAGAACAAGCTACTATCATATATATTGTTCTTCTTCCCGTTTTAAGAAGTTTGTTCGTGTGGAGACCGGTAGAGACGTTCGTACTTTCGGCGCTTGTGATCTATTCGGCCTAAAAAGATGAGAACGATTTGCATTTTCAATAAAAAGAAAAAAGAAAATAAAAAGAAACAATTGGATTTTTCTAAAGAAAATATTTCATTTCATTGTGCAAGTAATGATCATGTAGCCTTTAATGAGTATGTTGCATTTACTTTGAGTAGGTATTTAAATGTTGGGAGCCATCTGTGTAAAAATGCAGACATTTTAACATAAATTTCCATCATTTTAATAAGTTGAATCTACTGATTACCAGTATCAATCAGCAATATATGTTATTTAAAAATAGTGTGAAGTCCAAAAACACGATAAAAATGCTGGTTGTATTGTACATGTAATGATCATACAAATTTAGTGGGACCCAGCATGGTATAAATTTGATTAGTTTTATGACAAAATCTTTGCAAAAAAATTAAAATATTTGCAAAGATATCACTTATAAATTGTAATGATCATATAACATTAATGAGCATGGTTACTTTAATTGGAGTAGTCATCTAGTGGGACCCAGTATGGTACAAGTTTGATTAGTTTTATGATAGAAAATATTTGCAAAAATATCACTCAATTGAAATATAAATTCACCTTGAAAAATGTAAACCACTATATCCTGATTATCAGTAGGTATCATTGAAGGAAAACCTGAAAACTCATGCAAAGTGACGTAAGCATGATATCACGACCACAACTTTGTGACATTCTGAGGGCTAACTAGACTTTTCCATAAATAAACACATACATCTGTTTACTTTCTCATTGCACCGATGTGGGCCACTCAATTCAGCTCCTTTACTTTTCAGCCCAGTATATGGATTTATGCACTTGAAGGTCTTCCCACCCAACTTGGTAAAGCTAACCCAATGGGTTGTCTCAAAAAAAATATCATTCTTCAATTTGTGTATGCTTTAAATTTTAATATGATAATTCATGAAACTTCAATTAAAAAAATAACAATTTAGAAATTTACACTCTTTTAAAGAATAAATATTTATCTACTATCACAATGGTTAAAGATACGTATATATTTTAATCTACATATGTTAGCTTGGATGAAAGAATGTATAAAATATAAGTGAACTAAATATATTTTGGGACAAAATTTATTATACACTACATTACAGAATATAATAATCATGAGCTAATTAAAATGGAAGATGTCAATTAAATCTCCTTATTTAAATAGGAAGATTGTTATCAAAATTATCCGAAGCATGATAGCCAGTAGCCACTTTGCGTGAAAACCCTGAAACACCCAAGCATGCATCAAAATATCATCATATACTAAAGTTGCCACAATAAATGGGTGAAGCAGAGATCAAGATGCTTCATGCGAATCACATACCCCCGTTCCCTCCCTATATATATTGTATTTACAACATAGTAAATTTCAAAATTTAAAACTGGTAGTGTTTTCCCATCGTAAAACCGAGACCGTGACATGAGAAATATACTGTGGAGAAGAGGTCATCTTTTTGCCCCAATGATCTATGAAATATCGGTGGAAACTAAATGTAAGTATCTTCATTTACTGAATTGAACAATCAATATTATCTCAAAAAGAGTTAAAAAAAAGAAAATAAAAAACTAGAGAGTAAAAACTAGAAAGCATCATTTAGTAATCTTGCATGTCCACTTATTTAAAATTCTTCTAATTAAATATTAATGGGTGGTTATTTGTTTCTCTTCTTGTATAGATGGGCCTCCGAAGTACTTTTGGATTCATCTGGGTGGTATTCCTTGGGCGTGGAGATACGGAAGATGTGCAGAAGGTCTCAGCGCCTCCGCGCCTAAGGAATACCGTCTAGATGAATCTAAAAGTACTTCGGAGCACCTTCTAATTAAAAAAAAATCCTACCCGCCTTCAATTTTCACCAATATCTCATGTCTCGTGGCTTTTGGGATGAAGAAATGACTTCTCCGTAATGTAATATTCTGCAACTTAGGGTTTTGGAGGGATTTAAAATACGCAAATACGCAAGTTTCAAGTTAATTAGCAACGGACAGAGAAAATAACATTTCATAAACTATCTAATAAAGAGAGAGAAATAATTCATGACATATGCATGCATGGCATGCTCATTGCTTGGGAGGGGCTACGCTCCAAAGGCCTCTGGAAAATAAAATTTTCAAAGCCAACATCCACCGTTGAATGAAGGATATCACATTTCTTCAACCAAACGGAGCTACTCTAACACTGTTAACAGTGAAACGAATGAATTATGACAATAAAAAATAATATTTCACTCGCCACTAACCATTTTTTCTCACCACTAGGCTATAGCTTCGTATCTCTCTCAGACTCCCTCTCTCTCACTCTCTATACTAGAGTACGATGGTTCATTCCACTGGAGCTCTCCATTGACGTAGTGTCCCTCTCCCCGTTTCCTACTTTTGAATGGTATTTTGCCTTAAATAAGTGAAAATTGGGGCTAAATCATATCTTGTATATTGATTTTGTGAAATAATTGAGCAATCAACTCAAGTAAAGCAATCAAATTTCTTCTATCCAGGTGAAAAGTTTTGTCTCAAAGGAGAAACATATATTCAAGTATTTTGATGTTCTTGAAGAGGGGAACTTCTCAAATGTGAAGATATTGTGACATTTCTGTTCTTAATTTATGATTATGGCTTTTTACATAGGAATTCATTTAATTTGTTGTCGTGACCAGTAGGAGGATGAAGGAAGATTGAAGTCGCCACTCGCATTCAAATGCATTCGGATTTCAGAGTAAGAAGAATCTCACTTTAAACTTGAACTAGTGATATCATCATAGCTTATTTGGTAATATAGTTTTTTCTTTTTTTATGGTATTAGAGATAAATTTTGAGATTTTTATAAGACTATTTAACAGTTGTATTGCCTAATAAATAATAATATTTGTAATCTTTGAATGATGATTTTACTTGTGCGGCATTATTGTTTTACTATTAAGAGATAATTCAAGCAACCTCTTGAACTTCTTTTTCTTCGACATAATTTACTATTCAATGTTGTTAAAGTAACTGTTGGAGAAAATATATAAACTCAAAATTAATTACCAATAAACAATATCATAGGTGGTCAATTCAGTATTTGTAACATATATGATAAATACCTTGAGTTACTATAAGCCAATAAATATTATTTATAACCTAATTAACATCTTAGATCTTTGACTGGTCAATGGAGTTAAAAGCCAATTAAGTAGCCGGTTACCAAGAGCATTATGAAACAATAACCTACACGTATTCACATGACTAGATATATGTACACCTCTGATGCATAGATGGAGGAGAGACAAGATAATAGATAGAGAAGTAGAGAGAAAAGATATCACATAATATATACTCCTAATAATCCCCTACATATACTCCTAGTATTCTATTTTATATATAAATATTTTATACATCAAGTTGGGTATTGGAGGAGACTCTTATCAGTCTCTTCCATGGACGTGACCGTAAGAAGAGACACTATACGTAGTATCTTGGGATGATTTTCATATCTCACACGTGAGGGAAATACACTTTAGGACAGAGTTCACTCGCTCGGATAAAAATATTCTAATCATTACTTTTATTATCTTCTATCAAAAAAAATATTATTTTAAATATAATATTTTATTCACTATATTTAATTTTATAAAAATTCTTAATCACAATCGGTATTTTCAAGCAAAAGTTCTAATAGTAACAAGGTAGCACTGTATCTATAAGACTATATAGCTACAATTCAAGTTTTTTTTAAGTAAATTCTTGTGTGAATTTGATACATTTTAGTAAGATAATTATATGCAAGTAGAACCCATGAAGCAACTAAAAACATAACTACTTCAACACAGTACATAATCCTTAAACAAAAAGTAACTTCTGTTTATCTGTTGTGCCATTGATACCATTGTATTTGCTTAAAAAATGATATTCCGAGACTCATATATTTATACAAAAGACTTCCATTAAAACTCTATATTTGACTATTGTACCACTAACGAAGCTATTATGTATCAAAATCAAAATTTTAATATTACAACTACATTTAGCATAAAGTTATATTTATCAATCTCAGATGCTAGTGCCTGTCTTCCATTTTCATTTCTAGTTAATCCATTCTCTGAAATATGAAAAAATGATAATTGTATAACAGTATAATTCACAAATAATATGTACAATCTACAAATTGTATGGTATACCGCAAAAAAATAATACCTCTGGATTGTTCTTTTAACATCTTAGCATTGACCGATTCCCTGTTTGTATTGACGGTGACAAATTGATACCGTTATATCCACAATACATAAAAGAATAAAACGAGAATAACCTAACACGATGAAAAACTAATAAAAAAATTACATTATAATACTGCATTGGTGCCAAGAAGAGATCTAATGAATGTTGCCTGGACACAATTAATTACTCATCCTTAAGCCTCTGTTAAGCCCGTTTAACCCAAATTAAGCTCAATTTATGATTCAACACCAACAAAATACTACACAAATAAAATGTCAAAATATGCTTAAAATAAAACTACATAAAAGGTAATGCAACTAAAATTGTTCTCAGAAAAAGAATAAGTGGTGGTACTTATACGGTGTCAGTATCAAATGAACAAAAAATTGGTATCTTCATATTCACCCCCAATTCGAACCACCACATTGATTCATATATAGATATCGATTCGTGACAGATAAGACGCATATTTAGGAGTAGATTGAGACGAGTAGTACTTGATTAGAGAATTTGGTGAAGCATCGCTGCTCGTTTCTTAGATGGGATCGAGCAGCTTCATATATGAAATCGTGACAGAAAACGGGAAAGCTTGAACTCTGTCGGATCAGTTTAGAGATGGAGTGAGCGAAACGCGCACGAGAGAGAGAGAGAGAGAGGAGGCGATGGATGAGAAAGAAACTAGGTTAATGGAGAGGTCCAGTGTTAACAGTGTTAAATTGCTCCGTTTGTTTGTGATATCATCTGTTAAAATCTAATTGAATCAAGGGTGAAAAAGTTTTTTTTTTTCAAAGGGCATTGCTCCCTCATTGCTTAGCATGAAAGGCATAAATTAGGCATAAACTGCATGAAAGTAGGTATAAATTGCATAAAAGAGAATGAGGTTCCTCTGTGCCCGGCTACAGTAACTGCAAGATAAAAAATGCATTAATAACATGTAGTACTAGAAGCACTTGCTCGTAAATAACATCTCATACATACGGGAATTGATAATGCCAGGCATCTATTTAGCTTGGATATGCAAACAAAATTTTAATGACATTTTTGTTCTCAATTAACAAAGGGAAATTTATCAAAAATCCCCTAACTTTTTTGGAATTTATCAAAACTCCTTATCTTTTCAAATTCTTCAAAAACCCCCTATAAAGTGGCTTGAATTATTATTTACCCCCTATAGGGTTAATTCTAACATTTCCATCTAATATAATTTTTAAATGACCAAAATACCCTTTATATATTTATTTTTATATATTATTTTATTCAATTAATAATGAAAACTATTTTTTCTACATCAAATATAAATAATTGTGAGCTAATATACAAAACCATAATAAATATTTTATGTAAAATAAAAATATAATTTAATTTTGGAATAATAAAAAATCTTTTTTTGTAATATAATATCAAAAAATAAAAAGTAAAATATCATAAGATTATTACCATAAAATATCATCACCAACAAATATCGTCAAAATAATTTAGTCAAAACTATAATTTGTAAATAATAAAAAAATAATACATCATAAAATTTTACCTTAAAATATCATCAAAAATAATATCGTGGAATATTATACTCAATTTATTTATTATTTTTATTGAATAAAATAAAATATGAAAAATGAATAATTGAGGGGCATTTTGGTCTATTAAAGATTGAGTGGATGGAAAAGTTAGATTTAACTGTATAGGGGGCTAAAAAATAATTCAAATCACTTTATAGGGGGTTTTTGGAGAAAATTGAAAAGTGAGGGGGTTTTTGATAAATTCCAGAAAAGTTAGGGGCTTTTTGAAGAATTTCCCATTAACAAAACATCATTAAATGCAAAATGAAACATATTATGGTAACTGTATTAACTACTTTCCAGTTTTACTAAGATTTGTAACTGCAGATAATACTATTGCATTTCGTTTCTTTTTTTTATTTCTAAATATACATATATTAAAAGATATATTTTCCCTATTATGTATTTTTTATTCCTTCATAATATTAAATGGGTTATTTCGAATATATACAATAAAAACATGACACCATAAATAAAAATTAAGAAATAACAACTTATGAATAAAAAATACAAAGAAATGTATTGTATAGTAATAAAGAATATTCCGATTATATAGACACTAGTGAAAGTAGGATCTTAAAATATAAAATAGAGGTAAAAAATATTTTACTTCATTCATATGAAATAAGATCAGTATTCACAAATATAGAAACACAAATAATGACAAAATTCCATCCATATGAACTAATCATGCATTTATTATGGGGATTAATTGATCATGTAATTATTACGGGGGGAAGTAGTAATTACATATTTGTTATGCTTATCTTCATGAAATTAAGGGTGTCAATAGATCGGGTTCCGGTCGGATTCACACAGTATCCATATGCGAATCCAATATAAATTCAAAAGATCCAAATGCGAATTCAAATCCATAAAAAAATGAAGATCCATATGCAAATCCAAATTCATTAATTAAACGGATTTCGGATCAGATTTTGGATCTTGTCATCTAGTTCAAAAAGTTATAAATGAGTAAAAAAAAAAATCTTGCTAATTAGTCACTTATCAAATATTCAATGTCAAAAAAAATCTTGCTAATTAGTCAATGTGAAAAAAAATCTTGTTAATTGACAACTTACCAAATATTCATCCTAATTAATTTCTTACTACTATCTCATAAGATATGCGATTTCTTGCCCAATTTTTATTGTCAGATTCATTTCGGGTTTCGGATTCGGATCTACCAAGATCCAAATGAAAATCCAATAAACTAACGAATTTTTTTCAAAAATCCAAATGTGAATCCATTTTATATTGGATATATTTTTTAGATTCACATGCGAATCCATTCATTCAGATTCGGATCGGGTTATCGGATTGTGGGTATCTATTGACACCCCTACATGAAATTGATGTCTGACAATATCAATTCCTCATATATAGTACTAATTACTATAGAAGCAATTGCTATCGTGAACCAGGAAATAGAAGATCATTCAAAGTAATTTAAAAGATTTTTTATTTTTTGTTTATAATATTTTTCCTCGATGAATGGGGAAGTGACGTGAAGATTTTCTTTTTCTTTTTGACTTAACTAACTTCATATGACAGACAATCAATTTACAATTGATCTTCTTTTTAGGGTAGCATGTGTGCATACTGCATTTCCATTAATCAAAGAAAAGAAAAAAGAGTTACAACCAAGAAGATAAAAAACAAATAAAAGAAAAATAAAATAAAATAAACTAAAAAAGCAGAACCAGCCTTACAAAGAAAAAGAAAAAAAAGAAAGAAAAGGAAAAAAAAGAGGAAAAAGAGAGATAGCAGATCTAGGTTTCCAACTTCCCAAATGAAGCTAAAAAAATGAGTAAACTTTGTATTTTGATGAAATAAGTCATTCAACTTTTAATTGACATTTATAAGTCACTCAATTCTGTCAATTTTTCATCCATTTTTTAATGGAAATGACACGCGAAATCCATATCATCGCTGACATAAGCAATTCATGTAATCACTAACTTTGAAACCCAAATAATCATCTCTAATTCAATAAAATAATGGGAAATTATTAAACTTTATGAAATGTATCATTTAAGTTACTCAATGTTATTAATGTTTTACGGAAAGTTACTGAATTTTACAAAATGTATCATTTAGGTCACTCAACTTGACTAATATTTCACAATAAGTTCTGAACTTTACAAAATGTAATATCTAGGTCACTCAACTTTAATAATGTTTTACTAGAAGTAACTGAAATTTACAAAATGTATTATTTAAGTCATTCAAATTTACTAATATTTCACATTCATTGAACTTTTATATTATCTCATGGTAAGTCATCTCACGTTAAAAATAATTAATTTTACGTCACTCAACTTTATTATTTCATCATAGTAGGTCATTGAACTTTGATATTATATCTCATAAAATCATTAAACTTCATATTTATATCATACAAAGCCACTAACATATGAAAATTAATATACAAGATCATTACAAAGTAAAATAAAATCAAACACCTAAATTTTTTGAAGTTCATATGTTAGTTGGTCTTGTACAATATAAATTTGAAGTTCATAACAAAAAATCAAATACGCAAAAAGTTTATGTTTTTGATTTTTTTTACTTTGTAGTGATCTTGTATATTAATTTTCATATGTTAGTGAGCTTTTGCAATATAAATTTGAAGTTCAATGATCTACATATTTTAGCTTAGATGAAAGACACATATATTATATAAGTGGCTTGATAATTTTCATTTTTATATTCTACGAAAAAGAAGCTAGTATGAAAAATGTTATTTTGGGAAAAAATTTATTATACACTACAATACATAATATAATAATAATGAACTAAAATGAAGATGGTAAACAAATCTCTATTACCAAAATTATCCGAAGCATGCTAGCTGCTTTGCTGGCGTCCACGTCAGTTTGTCGGGTACATCATGGAGATGTGAGAGGATGTACACCTCACTTGGAATTTGAATTGCCGTCATAGGCCCGAGGCGACTCATAATCTCTTGAATGTTCCAATGCCCGGCCGTTTGGTCGAAAAGATTGGCCGTTACCCCCGTCGGCCAGTGACAGTGCTCATGAAGTACGACCGAGTTACCCCATGAGGTAAACCAAGGTTGCCTTTCAATTGGACAAATCTCCCCAGCAATTCGACCTCCTTTTGGTGGCCCATAAGGCTTCGTTTGGATGGAGGATAAGAGAGGTGTAATTTAATCTAGGCGTAAGAATTTATGCCTTCTTATTCCTCAATTTTAGAAAAGTGTTTGGTAAGATGATAAGAATAAGAAAGAGGATAGTGTTAAATTTAAAATGAAAATAATTTGTAATGACCAAAATGCCCTTATATCGTAACATGATAAGTAAATGAAAGACTTCACTATTAATTATATTATACATTATGTAGCATTTATATATTTGTATATAATCATGTTATTCATTTATATTTTAAATTATTAGTGTCTAGTATATAATTAATATTTATATTAAATTAATGAATTGTAAAGTTATTTTAAATGATATACTAAATCTATAATTAACAAGAATCGTTAATTAATAATTTAATATGTTATTCAATTAATAATTTATTATTTTATTTATAATTATATAAGAATAATATAATAATTAAATAATATGATAAATTTAATTAAACCATATTGTATTAAATTATATTAAACTAAAATTAGAATTAAATATATTTAATTAAATTAAAATTAGATATACTTAATTAATGATATTACATCATATTAATTTTTATTTTTTAATTTCTATATAAATATTATTAATAATAAAATTGTTATATATTAATTATTAATAATATATTATTAATACTATTTATGATTTATTTTATAAATTATAAATTTATTGTATTTATTTACTTAGATTATAATTAATTATATAATAATTAATATTAATTATTTATTTAAATCAAATATTATTTTATTAATAATAATAATAATAATAATAATAATAATAACAACAACAACAAGTAAGGGTATTATGGTAAAAAATTGGAGGAATAGATGAGGTATAATCTTATAACTAATAAAAGTAGTTATAATTTTATACCTACTATACCTTCTTATTCCATCATTTTAGTTTGATATTTGGCAAGGTATAGAGGGATAAGTAGACTTATACCTTACTTATCCCTCATCCAAACGGGGCCTAAGAGTCTATTTGGGTAATATTTAGCCATGAATACAAAAGAGTATAATGATACCATGCTAATTAAGCTCGATATTGAAAAAACTTATGACCGTCTGACCTGGGATGCCATTGACGGTGTCTTAAAACATATGAATTTCCCTACTAAATGGATTGAGTGGATTCGTGCTTGTGTTATCTCACCCAAATTCTCTTTGCTTATTAATGGATCTTACTCAAATTGGTTTAGAGGTAAAAGAGGTATTAGACAGGGTGACCCTCTATCACCCTATCTTTTTATTTTGTGTTCTCAAGCACCATGCTAAATAGAGCTATGAACGAGGACAAAATTAGCGGGTTTAAATTGAAAAATAATGGACTTAAGTTTTTTCATCTTATGTATGCTGATGATATTTTAATTATGACAAAAGCTTCAAAAAGGGATTGTAGGGAGATTAAAAATATATTGCAAGATTATGAAGCTATTACAAATCAAAGGGTAAATTGTAGTAAATCTAGTGTTTATTTCTCCGATAAAATAGATGCAAATGTCAAAAGTAGTATTGTAAATATTTCGAATTTAAGTGTTGGTTCTTTTCCTTTTTTATATTTAGGTGCTAAAATTTCTCATAAAAGGTTGCTTCTTAAAGACTATGACTTTATTGTTGATAAAATTGAACATAAACTAAAAAATTGAAAAAGGAATTCTCTTTCTATTGTGGGAAGGGTTGTTCTAATAAACTATGTTTTAAATTCAACCCCAACCTATTGGTTATCATGTACTTGGGTCCCTAAGCATATCCTAGATAAAATAGAAAAACTTGTCCGTAGTTTTTTGTGGGGAAAAAAATGAAAATAAAAGAGGGATACATTTTGTTAGTTGGGATAAAGTTACTCTTTCAAAAGAAATGGGAGGTCTTGAAATTCGGGATTTAAAGTCCGCCAAAACGGCTATGATGGCTAGACATATTAGAAAAATCCTTGATGATTCAAACAATCTGTGGGTAAAATTTGTTCGTGCTAAATATGGTACTATCATAGGATTACCATCCCCAAAAAACCGGGGTGTCTCATGGGCATGGAAAGCTTTGGTTGATGCTGGTAATGAGATATACCCAGGTTTTAGGAAAATAATTGGGGATGGGTGTAATACTAATGTTTTTAGTGATACTTGGTGTCTTGATTTACCTATTGCCCTCAAACCAACCTTTGTAAATGTTGAAATGATTACAGAAAGCATGCAGGTAAGTTCCCTTATGGAAAATACAATTTGGAATACTGACCTTTTAAAGGAATGTTTTGGACCATATTTAGTTGCAAAAATTCAGAAACTAGATTTACTTATATATACTTGCAACGACAAATGGGTTTGGATAGCGAATTGTCATGGTAAGGTGACTGCAAGTTCTGTTAAATATGTCAGAAGATGTGCAAACGGCGACAAGGTTAGTTGGTGTGGTTGGGCATATATTTGAAAGTTGAATGTCACGCCTAAGGTACGGATTTTTTATGGAAACTACTTTGGGGGCATCTCCCTACTTCGGATTTTTTAATATTATATTGGTTTAGGCCAAAATAGCTTATGCTCAATATATGAACAAAATTTTGAATCTATAGATCATATCTTTTATAAGTGCCCTTTTGCTTTGAACTTATGGAATTATATAGAACATATTACTAAAAAAAATTCTCATATTTTCAAACCTGGATTGAAGGTGACTGGCTTTTGGAAGGAAATCATAAAGATGAACTTAGAAAAATTATTGCAAATGCCTTATGGTTTATTTGGCAAAATAGAAATAATAAATTTTTTAATAGATGTAGTGATTCTATTACAAATTTGGGTTCCAAAGTAATTAACTTCTCTCGTGAATTTTTGAAAAGTTATGTGAAAGAAAAATTGAGATCTTCTCTGTGCGTTCGTTGGAGTGCTCCACCAAGTGGTGTCATTAAGATCAACATTGATGGTTCTTTTGTACTTGTTGATGTTAATGCTGGTGGAGGCTTTATTGGTAGAGACTCAAATGGTTGTTTTCTTTTTGCAGGAGCTTCTCCAATATATGCGCCTAACCCCTTGTACGAGGAGGCTTGGACTGTGCGACTGGCGTTGAAGTATGCAATGCAAAGAGAAATTCGAAGATTATGTATTGAGAGCGACTCAAATGGATTGATATTATTATTGAAGAAAAAGCCAGAAGATGCACCTTGGTCAATGTCTCATTTAATTAGAGATATTCAGTGTTTATGTAATTATTTTGATGAAGTTTCCTTTAATCATACTCATAGAGAGCCAAATAGGGCAGCAGATGTGTTAGCAAAGAAGGGTAGACTAATAGATCATGTTTATTTTTGGGAGGGGGTAGTGCCGCCTGATCTATCAATATTGTGATAGATCAGGTTGTTTTGTAGAGAGGATGTAAGTACCGCTAAGTCCTTGATCCCCCCCCCCACACACACACACCCCAACACACACACAACCACATCTTCAAATACCCCATCAACAGATAAAAATGTCTCAATATAGCAGTTCCTCAAGACATGCCTTCTCACAAGCCTCCAAGCAAATCAACAACAAAAACCAAAATAAGCATAAAATCAACAAACAGCAAATCAACCAAAATAAGCATAAAATCAACAAACAGAAAATCTGCAATGGTACTCTCTTCCTTGAGAATTTAAATTCCAAAACTAATAATTTCAAATTACAAGGGAATTGTAGGTATAATTTTTCGAAAATATATAAACATGAAGGGATAACTAACCATGTGGATGGGTTGATCATTCCTTGAACGAATATTGGGGGTCGCATGGCTTATAATAGAGAGAAAGAAATGAAGGGAAGAGTGAAAGATGAAGGGAAGAGTTGGAGAAGGAAATGAGAACTAGAAGGAAAAAGAAAAAGACCATTGAACTAATGGCCTAGTGGTTCGATGCGCTGCATAGATGAATACAGTGCTCACATAAAATAAATAGAAGTGCCAAGATTTATACATATGTAACAATCATCAAGCTGTTTTTTCTTCCCTTAACCTTTCCATTATATGCATCTCGATTTTTCAGTAATTATACTTGTAGTCAAATCGAACATATAAACATAATTAGCATAAATAAATAAACAAATCAATACTATGAATTGACTTGCCAAAGTTGATAATGAAGACTCAATTATGACTCAATTAACAAGTAACAACCAAATTGCATAACTCAATGCTAGGCATTAAATTAATATTTATCCAAATAAAAAAAGATAAAACCAATTCATGTTTAGAGATCCACAATACGAGAAACCAATTCAAGTAGGAACTGATCAACCATTTATACTCAATTTGCAAAACCATAAAACTTAAAACCAATTAAAATAAAAAATAACTTAAAACCAACTAAAATAAAAAATAAAAATAAAAAAGCATTCTAGTTTTAAACGTTTGATAGATTTTATTATATGCGCTTCAATGAATTTTTTGTTTGTTTCGGCGTCCCACCTCCCATTCCCAAGCTAAACCTGCAATTTCAACATCAAACAATTATATTAAAGTAGGTTACAATTATAATCTCAAAAGCCCCTATATTACTATACCAAACTGCAAAAAGAATGAATTTGTTTTTAGAAAGACAGCCCAGTCTATTTTAAAGAACCCTCTAAACTATATTGCAAAGAAACCCTCTAAACAATAATTCTGAAACGCATGTTTACAAATAAGACCCTAAAGGTTTTCAAGGATCCCGAATAACAATGTGAAATTTGCAAAAATGTCCCTACATTATTATACTATAACCCAAATTGCAAAACGAATAGAATTTGTTTTTAGAAAGACGGAGATGTATGTACCTTCTGGCGGCGTCCGCGTGCGCCGCGTCCTCGTCCGTGTCTCGGCCTGACGGAAATTGTGCGGGTGCCAAATTGCCGGCCGCTCATTTCCTGAATCACAAGGTTGGCCTCCTGCTCCCCCTCAACCGTAAGAAAGCCAAATCCCGCCGACCGCCCGCCCGGATTGAGGATAACCTGAAATATAGAAATAAAAAAGAAATGAAGTGCTAGTTAGGGATTAGAAATACTAGTCCTTTCCTCTTAGATAGAATAACAGATAGAAGAAGGGAATTATTGCGTATATCCGTACCTCCGCCTTGCGGACCTTATAGTCCCCAAAGATTTGGTGAAGATCTTCGCGCTCCCACGCCCAAGGGATCCCCCCCAAAAAGAGCTTGCACAGCACAGGAGGAGCCCCTATTCACACCAAAAGAGAAAACAAGAAATATTTATTTTGAAGAATTTCAAGTATTATTCATGCTTAAATGATGGAAGCTTAATTAGTTTACTACCGGCGGCTGGGGCAGGAGGAGCCGGGACAGGGGCAGTTGGCGGTGCCGGAACAGGAGGAGGGAGAACAAGGGCTGCTGGGGAAGGAGGCGCCATGTCAGCGAGTGGGGCAGGAGGCGCCAGGTCAGCGAGTGGGGCAGGCTCCAGGTCAGCGGCAGCAGCACGCAGCGCAGAGAGAGGGGCAGAACTTGAAGACGCCACCAGCACCATTGCTGTGGCTGTAGTTCAAACAAGTATCTTGATTACTAAGTAAGAACTCAAATAAATATAGTGAAATAAATATAGTTAAAAAAAATTACGACAAAAAGACATACTGAATAGCCGCGACTTCCCCAGCTGCACTCTAGCTGGTGCAGACACGCCACCACGAGCGGCTGGCGCAACAGCCTCCACCTGGCAAAACATCATCAAGTAAATTATGTTAATTAATTTATAAACTAGCTCAATAGTAATTAAAGGTAAGTTGGTTTTCTAGTTCAACAGACCCCTTACCAAGACAAGGGGCCTGTTGTTTCATTTGAATATCATTAAAACTCGGATCAATTAATTATATTACTACAATTGTGACTGATATTATAATAAGTTTTTGTAATACTGTTTTAAAAATTAAATATATAATTAGACAGAGGGATATTTAAGCCCTCTCTAATTTTCCCAAAAAGAATTTATTGTAGCATTTATGACTGATAAGGGTTATGACTGCCTGTTCTTACATATGTATGCATGTTTGCATTTAAGTACTATACCTGAGTAGGTGCGAGAACCGGCGCCACCTCAGCAGGAGCAGGCAGGGCAGAGAGAGGGGCAGGCGCCACGTCAGCAGAGAGAGTCGCCATGTCAGCAGCAGCAGCAGCCTTCTCTGCTTCCAGTTGACGCTCTGAAACAAATGATAATAAGAAATTCAGTAAGTTATATATTTTTATTTTCTGAATTTCTATAATATTTTTGTCTAAATTCAGTCATTGTTAATGGGTTTTAAGCATATTAAGTCTAAAAAATCCAAGAAACAAAATGAAATGGAAAACTTTAAAGTTCAAACCCAACGGCTCTAGATTGTGGTATTAAGTCATAATGTACATACTACTTTACTTTCCAAAATTGAAAATTTATTTGTCGATGCAGGGGGGAAATTTGAAAATGAGGAAATTTTACAATTTGTGGAGCAGAATAAATGTGCATTGGGTAGTGTATTAACCAATCAAAATAGTGACATATTAAGTCTAATTAAACAATATGACAGTTTACTCATTATAAATAAATATAATTTAGTACCTTTCTTAAACTTCAACTTATCAATCTTTGTTGCCTCGGAATCCGTTCTCGACTTATCATTGCTTACTAAAAACTAGTCATTAGTTTCAAGTGTAAATAGGCTGGTATCTTTGCTTGGGTGACCTTCCAGTCAGTATCTTATCTACTGTACTGATTTTGGCAGTCTCAGTTTGACTATTAGTTTTCTTTCTTTTTATTGAGTGACTATATTATGTTTGATTGCATTACATAATAAATAATCCGCCAGTATGTTTACCTGCAGCTGGAGGTGCAAGAACCAGGGCCGGGGCAGGAGGCGCCACGTCAGCAGAGAGAGAGGCAGGGGCAGGCGCGTCAGCACAGAGAGGCGCCATGTCAGCAGCAGCAGCCTTCTCTGCTTAATAATGATCGCAAATCAATCAAATTTTAAACCGGTACATTATTGTTAAACTAAAATATCCGGTAAGTAAATAAAGTAGACCTAATTAGCCCCAATTGGCTTATAGTACCCAAATAAGCACAAAACAAGACAACTCAGCTTAGCTTTGTACTAACATTCAGTATTATATAGACCACTCAATCTCAATACAAACTAATCAAAATTCTGGATGGTTTATAGTACCCAAATAAGCACAAAACAAGACAACTCAGCTTAGCTTTGTACTAACATTCAGTATTATATAGACCACTCAATCTCAATACAAACTAATCAAAATTCTGGAAGGATTTACTCCAGCCCTATTAAGCTACAGGTGTTTAGTATATATTTTCTTTTAATTTTATTCTACTTTATTTTTTTCAGATATAATATATTAAAATATTAAAATGCGAAAATCATTAATTGAATACCTCTTTTCTTGATGGAAATGCGAGAGGAGGGGTAACAGAAGGGAACGGGTGGTGGTGGAGGCGGCGGCGGTACTGCCCCTCCAACCGTCAACGGTGGAATTTCACCCGTTCCATCTGCCGCTCCTTCAACTGGAAGTACAAGGATCATGAATTATTAATTAGTACATAACCAAGAATATTAAAAATATAATTGAATACCTCTGTTTCGGGAGATGGTGATGCGAGAGGAGGGGAAAACGAAGGCAGCTGGGAGCGGTGGAGGGCGTGGAATGACTCCAGCCTGTCCAGCCATCACAAGAGACCCAGCTCCATCCGCCGCCTCCTCCCCCTGGCGCGCTGAAACAAACAACGTCACAAATATTAGTACATATTCATGCCATTATTAAAAATATAATTTAATTTAATACCTCCGTTTCTGACAATGATGATGCGGCATGATGCGTAGTGGAACGGAACTGGGAGCGGTGGAGGGCGTGGAACTAGTCCAGCCTGTCCTACCATCAGAAGAGAACCAGTTCCGCCCGCCTGTGCATCTCTGCAGAAAAAACAACATATTAGTCAAAACAGAATGTGTATATACAAGTCATAAAGAATTAATATTAAAGAACTCATGAAAAAGCTTTCAAGTGTAAATTCATTAAAGTATTCTGCTGAATCAAAACCAATGTGCATGTTCGTACCAAAAAAATCTTCGATTAACATATACAAAACTGGGGCATGTGTCATGATTTAATGATGAGTTAAATATTGACTGTATGAATAATCGGAAGAATTACATATTCAAGTTCCTCAGAGCTGCCCAGAGCTAATGTATTATAAATAAATCAATCCTAATATTAAAGAAATAACATGATTACTTACCCCTATTGGGTGCCATACAGTCGAAACACTAAGTATTATGAGTCAAAAGACATATCATGATTAGCATCATAAATTAATCCTAATATTAAAGAAATATCATGATTAGTTACCTGATCTGTTGGGCCCGACTCTGAGACTCCGCTCTACGAAGAGTGCAGGCGACCGCTGCGCAAGGGAAGGGGAAGAGCTGCTTGAAAGCCCCCCCTGTGAGGCAGTCCACCTGTCAGCCAGCGAGCAAAAGAGAAAGGGAAATCAACAAATCAGAAACAAGAAAATTCTTATTGTTCTAACACTAACATTGATGCGATAGCATTTTCAGACTTAATCAATCAACTAAGAAGGTGGGAAATCAGAAACAAGAAAATTCTTATTGTTCTAACACTAACATTGATGTGGTATAGCATTTTCAGACTTAATGAATCAACTAAGAAGGAGGGAAATCAGAAACAAGAAAACATAATGACTTTTGCATTCACTGATCCAAAACAACAAATCAGAAACATAGTGACTTTTGCATGCACTCATCCAAAACAAGAAAAGAGAACTAATAATTACATTTGCATCCACTCATCAAAAACAACAGATAAGAAATGGTTCACCTTGATCGCAGCTGGTGCTGCCGTCTGCAGTACTCGCAGCACCACGGAGGGCGGAAGAAGCACCCTCACGGCACCACCGATCGCGGCGCCGAGCAGGTCGCCGGCAGCCTCCGCGGCCCGCGCCGCCTTGCGCCTCGTCTCCTTCGCTGCGCCCAACACTCGGCGGATCGGCCATGACCCGAACGGCAGCCAGCGCTGGGAGAGGGCCGGAGAGTGGCGGATCATTTCCAGGAACATCGCCATTGCGCTTGAATCAGCCAGTCAAAAGCTATCGCAATCTTGAAAGCTGTTTGTTTGTGGAAAAGTGAATGAGAAGAAGAAGAAGAAGAAGAAGAAGAAGGGGAGGAGGAGAAGAAGGAGGTTTAGAAATGGAATTGTTGGTTTAGCGTAAACAGCGCACTAGTCCCTTCTTAATTATTAGTCACCACGTGCTCCCTTCATTATAATTAACTATAACTATATTATACTATTTTCAGCCCCACATAAATATATATCTGGCTGGACCCGCTAATAAATATATTCAGCAGTAAGTAAAATATATCTGGCCGTAGGGAGAGCGCCCCATTAACTATATGCTATATTCAGCAACGCATAACATAAATATATCTGGCTGGTGGGGCCCATTAACCGTTGCGTTTCTGCCCATCATAACTTATTTTATAAGATGTAAGATTGAATGTATCACTTAACTATATAGCTCTTCATATAATTTATCACATAAGTTAGGATTTATCTGTATACGTCTCAATAGTTATTTTTTGTGTGTGATGTAGGTTTACTTAATGTTGGCAATAATCACAACGGATTATAAATTATGAGCGGCCTCTAGCAAGACATCATGATTACCCAAATTAAGCAGTATAGATGATTCAATCAAACCTCATTTATGCCCATGCATTGTATCCCTTTATTACACGATATCTATATCGTCCATAAGGCATGGTATGTGTCAACTTTACGTTGGTCGATAAATATTTCTTGACACCGAATTTGATTGAACATGAAATGACATTAATAACTCCTTATTAATTCACTCGAGCTCCGCCATGCGTTTCTTCAATCAAATCATCAAGAGGCCTAAAGATATCTCTCTCAATTTATGAGAGGAATAAATCTTATCTTAATTAAACTCTTTCCTCCGCATAATGCATTATATACCTAATTATAATCTTTATGACCGTCCGGTTAAAGACGATGTTAGATTATATTAAAGTATAAAATTTCTCATGTAGGAAACTGAGATAATCTCAAGTCTAAGGATTACAGATACATTCTTTACTGAGAATAACTAATGACACGAACGAGAATAACTAATGACACGAACCATGTAGTATTCTCACGGCGGGTCAATCCAGTATATGGTCTCCAACATATACTTAGGTTAATGAGTCAATACTCTTATTCATGATCAGTAAATCGTGACTATCAGTCAACTAACATACTGATGTACATTTATAACTTATCATAAAGTATATCTGTCTCACAAACATCCTATGAATGATTAGGGATGGTTTAGAATATCATTCATAATACTTTATAGTTTTACTATCATATTATAAAGGGATGATATAAAGCTGAATATCATATTCAAGGTTCATTTTAGTAATAAGAATAAAATAACCAATACGCATTCATTATATAAAATATCTCTAAATAACACAATGTTTGTTTAACATAATCCATACATCTAGGTCTCAAATATATTTGCGTAGGACATGCTACTAACATTAACTATATTCGGCAGCAGATAACATAAGTATATCTGGCTGGACCCTATTTTCTTTCTCAATTTGGCTCGGCCCACTAAATGGAATAAAGGAATAGGCACTGACTTAGCAACGGATGGGTTGGGCTAGTCTGAGCGTGTACAGTAATCAGTATATTCTTCTCCTCTTGCTGACACTTACCACCCACCCTCAACTAGGGATGAAAACGGTTCGGATTGGGGTCATATCATATCCTTATGCATATTATTTTTTCGGATCCGAATATGAATACGGATGCGAATACGGATCCGGTTGGGATATTATCGGATAGGAATATGAATACAGATATTTATCGGATATCCATATTTAGATGGATTGCGCCTTTTTCAAATATATATTTCATTATTAACAACAACAAAATCATAAAATCATAATAAAATCATAACAAGTTTTAAAATAGTAATAAGTAAATTGATGGATTTGAATAAATATTCTTAGTCATATTCAAAAATGATAAAATGGCTAAAATATTTTAAAAAACATCATTATAGATATGTATATTCATATCCAATATATAGTGAAATATCTGAAAACGGATATTATTCGAATTATAATTATCCGGATACGGATATTATCCATATCCGTTCGGATATTATAAGCCAAACTCATTACTATATCCGTATTTGTATCTGTTTGAATACGGATAATTTTTTTTCGAATACGAATATTTAGCGGATACGAATACAGGTCGGTCGGATATTATCCTATCCGTTTTTCACCCCTACCCCCAATCCCACACAAACTCGTCGGACCTAGACACCGTTGAGCACCGAACCTAGCAGCCCCATCGAGTAGTACCAGTTGAACCCTCCATTCTTCTGTATTTTTCCTCCCTTCGCGATTGTTATTTGTATAGCTCTTCTGATTTTAATTTTTGTAATGGTATATAGTTCTAATATTCATTATAGAAAGTTTAATCTGTTTCATCTGATGTTATACAATTAAAATACTAATTGCTAAATTTCATGAAATTCTAATTATTTGTACTGTTATTTGTGCTGATTGTACAATGTATTATCAAATCGGTTCGGATTTTTCACTAAATCATCATTGGTAATAGTGATGCGATGAAGGATGGAATTTGATGAATTTAGCTGAAGTTTTATTGATTTAATTAGGGATTATTTTGAGTTTCAGGAATTTGAGGAAGTTATTTAAGTGATTTATAAATGTTTGCGAATGATGATGAAGGGTTTATGTTTATGGAGATTACTGTTCTTGGTATTGAATCGGCTTCATGGTATTATTTTTTGAGATATAATGTTAGAAGAGATGGATTTATCTTGGTACTTGATTGATTTTATTTTTAAGCATGTAATTTCTTATCTCTCGGGTTAGTAAACAATAATTGATATGTACATGCATATGAATGGGAAACCACAATTGATATATAGTTGGATATACAGGAAAAATATGTCATATGAACATAACAAAACATTATATACTGCATATATAACCATTTTTGATAAAATACTTGGATAAAAGATAATATGCATGTATACGATTATATGCATCACATAAGATACAAGATTCTAAAATTTTTAATCATAACCAATTTTGGTCCTCAACTCAACGTCATAGGCTGAAAATATTTAGGCGAACTTTTGCATGAATGATTATATCCATATCTGTATACTAAATTAAAAATATTTGGCATAAATTTATTTCTTTTTTTACTGTCTAGATAGTTGATTGTTATTATAGAAGATTGTATTCATCTATTGCAAGAAATAAAAGCTCTTAATTACGATTTTTTAAAGTGTGAATAAATATACACATCGAGAAATTGGACATAATTATATGTTATGTTATGTTATGTTATATCATATGATTATATTATATTATATTATATTATATTATATTATATTATACTATGCTATATCATACTATAATATATTATACTACTATAACATATTATACTACACCATACTATATTATATCCGAAAGTAATAATGCCTTAGGCCAAACTGTTTTGCCGTGTGGAAATGGATTATATATCAGACATTATATTTTTGTATTAGATGTTTTATCTCATAAAGTTTTTCATATAATAATTGTGCGTAAAGATTGTTAGATTATTAATTAACCATGAATATGTATGTCCGTTATACGTCATCAGAATATGTGATTCTGATAGTAAAACCGTGAAGCAAAGTAAATACAATTCTAAATTATCCCTAGTCATATATGAGATGTTTATAAGAGCCGGATAGTTATAAAAGTTATGATCGGTATTTAGTAAACCATGAGTTGGAATGTGAATGATCAAGATAGAATTTGTTACTCTCGAATACGAGAGAGATATCTCAAGGCCCCTTGATAAATTGAGACTGAAGAAAAACACACGGCCGTGTACTAAAGAATTAGCATGTGCTGTTAATATCTTTTAATTTATTCAGTCTGATTATAATTCAGGAAAGAGAATTGATCATAATAAGGATGACATAAAATCATGCCTTATGATCAATATAAATATCGTTTAACAAAAGAACTAAATACATAATTGATGTATAGGTTATGATCACATATCATTCATTTAATTTGGGTAATCATAAGTCGTACTAGATGCTACTTATGATTTATAAACATGAAGTTTATTGCCAATATTAAATGAACCTACAGGGTCGCACAAAAATATAACTAACTCGGTTGGACACAGAAAATCAAAAGGAATGTGAAGCGGTGTGAGCATTAGATGCTATAAATAGATGAAGGGTTCATCTGATTAGGTTAGAAAATTCAGTCTATAACCTAGCCGCCTATTGAGAGAGAGAGAGAGAGAGAGAGAGAGAGAGAAACCGGATCTAGTAATCTCGGTTTCTCCTCCAACGAGTTAGTCGCGTGGGGACACGTGTAGAGGGCGGTGCCGGAGTCGTAGCGCCTTTCGTGATCAGATCCGCAAGGAGACACAGGGAGATCGTTTGGAGACGAATCGCGAAGCCCTACAAACCGGATTAGCCGAATCCGAGATATAAATAAGATTTATTTTTCTGATTTGATTGCTAATACACGGATCCTTGGTTAGGAAACGGGTAAAATTTTAATTCCGCTGTGCTTCTGAGATTACCCGTTCCCTTTCAGTGGTACCAGAGCCACGTGTATTGATCAATCAAATTGATTTTAGTATAAGAGTTATACACAGTTTAATTAGGGTTAGATCTGATGTGGGAAAGGAGTTTCCTACATAGACGGTAAATTGGGATTATGGTTTCGGTTGAGATCTCGAATTGGATTCGATGATTATCATGACTGGTGATTTGAGATTCGATCTCAAAATCAAATTTCGAATTTTGAATTTAGATATGTTTTGATTATCAATTTCGGTTTGAAATTAATTTGATTTATTTAGCCCGATTTGATTATCATATTCGGTTTCAACTAATGGGATTAATTATACCCGATTTGATTATCAATTTAGGATCTAAATAATGTGATTAATTATACCCGATATGATAATGGATTTCGAATATAATTAATATGATTAATTATACCCGATATGATAATGGATTTCGGATCTAATTAATGTGATTAATTATACCCTGTGTTGCGCGGATACTTCAAAAACTGGGAAGTATCCTGAGGATACGGGTATCCGATACGGATACGGCACCGATACGGCGCCGATACGTATCGGATACGCCACGTGGCGTATCCAATTATTTTAATATATATATTTTCCGGATACGTGAGGGATACGGATACGTTAAGGATACGTAGCCCATCATTTTTTGGCCCAAAATATTTTGAGAAAAATTTAGAAGCGGTTATTTATAAAGAACCGTTACAGAAGCCTACTGACGGTAGTGTGTTTTGTTTTTTCTTTTTTCTCCCCCCGTTTGCAACCCGTTTACAAAAATAAATGAAAAAAAAAAAAAAAAAACCGGCTTCTGTAACGGTTCTTTATAAATAACCGATACTAAAGTCTTCTGTAACGGTTCTTTATAACTAACCGATACTAAAGGATTCTGTAACGGTTTTTTATAAATAACCGTACGAAATTCATCTGTAACGGTTCTCCATAAATAACCGTTGCGGAGATTTGTATTTTATATCGGTTATTTATTAAGAACCGATACTAAGGAAAGGCTTCTGTAACGGTTCTTTATAAATAACCGATACTAAAGTCTTCTGTAACGGTTCTTTATCACTAACTGATACTAAAGGATTCTGTAACGGTTTTTTATAAATAACCGTACGAAATTCATCTGTAACGGTTCTCCATAAATAACCGTTGCGGAGATTTGTATTTTATATCGGTTATTTGTTAAGAACCGATACTAAGGCTTCTGTAACGGTCTTTATAAATAACCGATACTAAAGTCTTCTGTAACGGTTCTTGATAACTAACCGATACTAAAGGATTCTGTAACGGTTTTTTATAAATAACCGTACGAAATTCATCTGTAACGGTTCTCCATAAATAACTGTTGCGGATATTTGTATTTTATATCGGTTATTTGTTAAGAACCGATACTTATGATGTATATTTTGGACTTCATTTTGTATACGAACATTATTAATATTATGTATTAAGTATTTGTTCTAGTTTTATGTTGTGGTACAAAAATTTAAATGATATTTATTTTATTATTATATTATATAAATTTAATTTAAAAATAATTAAATAAATATATAGCCGTATCCGTATCCTAGATTTTTTGAGATTTGCTATATCGCCGTATCCGTATCGTATCGGATACGATACCCGTATCTGTATCCGTGCAACAAAGATTATACCCTAATTAATGTGATTAATTATACCGCCGTTGGGGCTCCGCCCCAAACCCCGTCAATCGTTCACCGGCGAGCGAAGTGCCGTCAGTAAAACCCTAATTATTTATTAATGGTTTAATTAAATAAAATAAAAATAATATCATATGACTGCATGGCCTTTAGATTCTGTGATGTGAATGAATGTTTGTGATTTGGTTGTAATTTGTGATGTGATGTGATGTATGCAATTTGTGGTTTGTATAATTTGATTGTAATTTTTGTGATGTGTAATTGTGTATAGGAAAATGTCCATGTAGGAAAATGAGCCGAAGATTAGAGAGGGGAGAGAAGTTGAATGGAAGTTATGGGCGATCTCCATTGATCGTCCCTTATAAAAGTATATAATGATGTATAGTGTACGGCTGTGGACCACTTAAACTGGAGCGGTCCACAGTCGTACACCATGAACCGTGACTTACTTTAGACCATTAGATACAGATCCGATTGTCCAAATTTAGAACAATCAAATGCAAAAAAAGTGGCTCATCACAGAGTCGAACTCATGACCTCGTAACCGGTATGTGTGCTTAGTTACCAAGTGCGCTACATGAATTTACTGATATAGGATAATCTAACGAATATAAGAACCACTCTTTTAAGACTGAAAAGGCTGACTGCTCAAAGAAGGCAGAACATGTGTCAGCACAGAAAAGAGAATATTCAGCTATTATAATTTGATTCTTAAGAAGAAAATAGAATAAATATTTATTCCCACGTGGTCCCTCAATAATATCCAAACCGAACTCAGTCTATATGGGGCCTAATAATGGAGAAGACAAAGAAAGAATGACACGAGAATGACGCGGTAAACAAAACAAGAATATTTCTATACATGCCTTTTTAACATGAGCCAATACATTTTCTTAGTATATGGGCTTAATATTATTCTAAATTTTATTGTCCCGGCCAGATTGTTATCTAAGCCCACGGGCTTATTGCACTTATGACAGGCCGGGTTTGCTTGATAGGAACATGAATCCTCACTAGTGGGACGATCAGTTTATTGAAGGGATCCACTTCAAACTCTGAGAATTATATGTAAATTTTTTTTTCCAAGACAATAGATATAAAAGCATTACCTTGGATGGGGGTTGTTTAAGACATCTCCAAAATTCCTAAAAAAAATATGGTAGGCTAAGAATAAATTGTTTAAATCATGAAGTAGGCTTATTTGATAAAAGTATAGTTTGATTTGGATTTAGGAAAAAACACAAACATTTCTGTGCATGTTGGAATCTGGCCCGTTCTCCAGTAGATAGGGGTGTTGATTCGGTTCGATTTATTCGGGTACTAAATCAAACCGGTTAATTTCGATTATTCGGTTTATTCCGTCCGGTCCGGTTTGAAAACTGCCACTATTTGGTTTATCCAGTTCGGTTCGGTTCTTGGTTTTGAAAAATCGGTATAACCGAACCGGCCGAACTATATTAGTATATACCATATTTTGATAATATACTCTATGAAATGTGATGATATGGATTGTGAATCTCATAATTCAAATTATAGTTATATTTTTTATTATGATTTTAACTAAGTTTTAGTATAGAAATATGTACAAATTAAAATCCGGTTTAAACTGAATAAACCGAATTAAAAATCGGTTTGTTCGGTTCGGTTAAAATTCGGTTCAGTTCGTATGAGCCGGTCGGTTCGGTTCTTCAATTTCCAGTTTGGTTTAGGTTCAGTTTTGTTAAACCGGTTCAGTCCGGACTGAACTGGTCAAATGAACAGCCCTACCAGTAGAGACCGAATCCGACCGAATCCTACGGATCATGCATTTCCTTTTGTAGCTCTTTGTGTCTTAAATTTTAAACCTCTCGGGTTCAGTCCGGACTGAACTGGTCAAATGAACAGCCCTACCAGTAGAGACCGAATCCGACCGAATCCTACGGATCATGCATTTCCTTTTGTAGCTCTTTGTGTCTTAAATTTTAAACCTCTCGTGCATTAGTTAGTCTGCTAAATTTTTTAATCTCTTAAAATTATCTTAATTTATGCGCAAACCAGCTTACACCCTATACAGACACTGCATTTCCTTGCTCCATTTTATGAACATGGATATAACATATAAATAATTATATCAGAGGCAAGCATGCAAACATTGTGAACTTTCTTATTTTAACATGCATGCAGTGTGCTATGGCTTACAACTGTCTTAAGCATGCATGAACCTGGGTTGAGAGTTTGGTTCCCACTTCTGTTAAGAGATGTTATGATGGTGCTTGTTGTTTAAGAGCCATCTGATATTGCGCTTAATTTTGGCCCAATAATACATAATGTTAAGTATATCCAGTCATCGCACATACAAAAAATTTAAGTCATACCTAATATCATTCTTCAATTGTGTCATATTTTCGTCCCAATCACCTTATGAGAGGGATTTTAGACTTCTTAATAAAAATAATAACAGTACATTTAGTTTTCATCAATATCTCATGCACCTTCCACATGAAGAAATAACTTCTTCATAATAATATAGTGTGCTGCAATTCATAATCATCGTTTACAATTAATGAGGAACTTAAAATTAGTAAGTTGCAAATTTATTAGGAACAATAGAGAGAATAAAAATTGGTCAACTATATAAAGAGAGAAACAATTCATGACACATTCATGCTTATCATGCTACATGCATGTGGAAAAAACATAAATTGCATGGGTGCCACTATTTTTAGAGCAAATATTGCTCCGTCTAAAGTGATTATTTATTTTTAAGTAAGATTTCGAAAATGTTGTGGAGGCGTGGAACTAGTCGAGCCTGTCCAGCCATCACAAGATACCCAGCTCTATCCGCCACCTCCTCCACTAGGCGAGCTGAAACAAATAATTTCACCCTATTAGTACATATTCACGTCTTGACAATATATTACTACAAATATAATTTAATTTAATACCTCTGCTGCGGGCGATGATGATGCGGCATGAGGGGAAGAGGAAGGAAACAGGGAGATGCGTCACCATTTCTGCCCGCTCCGCCCGCCTCTGCATCTCTGTACAAAAAACAACAGATTCTTCTTCATTAGTCAAAACACAATGTGCATATGCAAGTCATAAAGGTGCCGTCCAGTAAACACTAAGTATTATGAGCCAAAACACAATGTGTATAAACAGTAGATATGTCTAAATGAAATAGAACAAAGTAAACTACTAATTCATAGAGAAATAAAATAAAATATCATGATTACTTGCCCCTGTTGGGCCTGTGACTCCGCCGATGCAGCTCGGGGCAGGGTGCATGCGATCGTTGCGAGTGGAAACGGTAAAAGCTGCTTGAAAGCACCACCCGTCTGCATATCCATCTGATAGTTCATTTCCAGAAGGTTAGATCAGTGCTACTGCCTTTGTAATTGAACCGATTAAAGATCAAAATAAAGAACAACTAAAGAGACACAGACCTTGTGAGCTGCAGGGACCATCCTCTGCACGGCACGGAGCACCGCATCCTCAGGCAGAAGGACCCGCACCGCGCCGCCTACAGCCGTTGTTAGAAGCTTCTCCACCGATTGGACGCCTTGGACATCCCTGCGCAGCCAGCTCGCCTGTGCATCTCTGCAGGAAAAATTAAAGCATTATTTAAGAATTAATATTAAAGAACTCATGTAGAAACTTTCAAGTGTAAATTCATTAAAGTATTCTGCTGAATCAAAACCAATGTGCATATTTGTACCACAAAGATCATAGATTAGCATATCCAAAACTGGGTCACGTGTCATGTTTTAAAGATGAGTTAAAACTTGACTGTAAGAATAATCGGAAGAACAAATAAATTGCATAAACATATTCAATTTCCTCAGAGCTACGCAAAACTAGTATATTATAAATTAATCCTAATATTATAGAAATATCATGATTACTTACGTCTGTGAGACGTGAGACTCCGCCTTTGTAGCACTCCGAAGTGTGCATGAGATGGCGGCACATGGGAAGGGAAAGAGCATCCTGATCGCCCCCCCAGTCAAATTAACTGTCCACCTGTCAGCCAGCAAATTTGTCAAAATAAGTGTTAATTCTCCAAATTCTTTTTATTTTAAAATTGATGTATTATAGTTTTTTCCAAAAGTGTCACAATACAACATTCAAAATGTACTGTTGCTTTTTAATCAACTAAGAAAAAAGGAAATCAAGAAATCAGAAACAAAAAAAAAAACATAAATTACTTTTTCTTTTACTCATCTTAAACAAGAAATCAGAAATGGTTTACCTTCCTTGCAACTGGTGCCATCCTCTGCACCACGCACGGAACCACAGACGGTGGAAAAACCACCCTCACGGCACCACCTATCACCGTGTCTGCTGTATCTTCCGCCATTGCCCCGTCTTGTCAGTTTTCTCCAGCATCTTGATTGATATTAGTATAGTTTGGGTTTCGATTTGTTTGAGGAATAAACACAGACAGTTTTTGTGCTTGTTGGATTCCGGTCCATTCTTCACATCCTACAGAACTATTTCCTTATTTGTAACCCTTTATATCAATTTGATGTATCTTAAATTTTAAAACTCGAGCAGAAATTAATCTTCTAAAATTTTCAATCTCTTAATATTCTCAACTCTTAATTCATGTTCAAACCAACTCTCAACTCTTAATTCATGTCCAAACCAACTCTCAACTCTTAATTCATGTTCAAACAAGCTCACAACCCACAACATGGATATAACATATAAATAACGATATCTCAGGCAAGCATGGAAACATTGTGAACTTTCTAATTTTGACATGCATGCAGTATGTTATTGCTTGCAACTGTGTCTATGCATGGATGAACATGGGTTGAGAGTTTTGTTCTATCAGGCAGTTAGCATGGTGCTTGTTGTTTAAAAACTATCTTATTTTGGGCTTGATTTTGCAATACAAAAAAATGTTAAGCTAGTCATATCACTCATATCCTCTTATATATACCTTAATATCTCACCATAATATGTTTCCTTTTTTGTAATAATATTTAGGAAGGATTAGGAGAAGGAAATAAATATTTAGAAAATATTTGGAGGATGGAAGGAGGTGGCTTATTTTCATCTTTGTATCGTTAGTTTAGGTTATTTTCATATTGTATTTTTAATTTAGGCAGTTTATATTTTGGTAATTAGTCATAACTCTCTACTATATAAAGAGACATAAATTTATTGTAATAGTATCCCAATTGATTATACGATTTCTCTCTTATTTTCTAGTTATTTCTCTCATGAGTTTTTTTTCTCTACATCAATATTCTCCCCATTACCCTAACAAATTGGTACCAGAGCTATGTTACGATAATCTTTGTGCTTCCGTAAGACAATTATACCGTCTTGTTCTATCATGAATTCAAGTGCGGTTATGTCGACTAAATCTGATATTGAGAAATATGATAGCATGACGAATTTTGGGCGATATTGGGGAGATGATGGATGAAAGAGCTCTTTCGACAATTTAGTTTTATTTAACCAACTCGACTCTTAAAGATATTTTCATGGAGGCTACAACAGTTGGCGCATGGAAGAAGTTAGAAGGCATCTACATGTAAAAATTAGTTACCAACCGGTTATGTTTGAAGCGGCGATTCCACTCTTTGAAGATGACAGAAGGTATGTCCATTAAGGTCCATATTTTGGGAAATATCAGTTTCTTTAATGATATGGAGATCATTGGTAATAAGATGGACGGAGAGGTGTGCACGATGTCTATGCTTCATAGGAGGTAATTACTTACTGCTAATGGTGTTAAGAGCAATTTACTAGTCAAGGCTGGAATCGACTGTGACTTGTCCATGGCTGAGAGTAGTAATCAAGAGGTTGAGTTGTTTGTGGAGAGGGGAGCCGTAAGAATAGATGTTCAAGTTTAGAGAAGACTCATTCATAATTCAAGTACAAAAACCTGATGAGCAACTATTGCAAGAAGACAGGACACATTAAGGTCGTATGTTACAAGCTCAAAGAGAAGCAGGAGGCGGACAACGGTGTTCTATCGGAAGAAACTTACGGGGCTAAATCTGGTAAGGTTGAGGTACTTTTTGTGGCGAATGAGAATGAGAGATTTGAGAAGAATTGGGTGGGTTCGGGTAATTCAAATCAGATGATTCTGAATCGAGAGTGGTTCACCACATATGAGGCGTCTAGTGGAGATGGTCTTTTAGGAGACGATCATCTATGTTGTGTTGCCGGTGCTGGCACACTTAAGATCAAGATACAGAACGGGGTTGTCCATTTGATCAAGATACATGATCGAGTTGTCCATTTGATCAAGATGCAGGACGAGGTTGTCCATTTGTTCTCATTAGGCATTCTCGGAGATATCGGTTGCAAGTTCCGATGTGAAGGTGGAGTCCTCTAGGTATCTAGATGGGCTCTTACATTGATGATGGCCAAAATACCAGTGTGTTATATATTCTGGAAGTCCAGAGTACCGGAAAGTTATTTTGGGAAGTTGGCGCAGTTTTAGACTCGTTCGTCGTCGCCTTCTCTGCCTCAGTTAGAAGGTCAGGGTTTACGATTGGATGCAGGGTGACAGTTTTGAGCACGAGGGATCTACTGTGTGGCCAGAATACCAGAAAGCATGAATTTTGTGAAGATTCCGTTTGTGACAAACGGAGGAGACTCAACTTTATTACAACAGTTCATCACATTAAAGGAATTTTGGACGATATCTCTTTGGATTTGTGGGGACAAATTTGTGATCCTTTTATAAAGATTGTTCAGCATTGCATGATTGTTCGCTCTCGACAACATAATGGATGGCTGATCAGAAACTACTCGAGAAGGCATGGTGCATGTTTTTTAGGGCGGGCTCAGGCAAGAAGTTCTAAGTAGAAGCCAGTAACACTACTTGGTGGTTGGTCAATCGTTCTCCGAATACAACAATTTGGTGCAAGACACCAACAAATGTTTGGTTGGGTAAACAGATGAATTACTCGACATTACATGTATTTGGATATCCCGTTTATGCACAAGTCGTTAAATGGATATTCGAGTATGAGGAGAAAAAATGTATTCTTCTTGGATATGCTTCATGTGTGTAGGCATATCGTTTGTGGCGTCCAGTTGCAGAACTACTTGTTTGAGACACATGGCTTTTGATCCGGTTTTATGGGCAAGGGAGCAAGTGCGTGATCCGACTTTTAAGGATGATGAGACGGTCACGAAGAAGGTGGAGTTTGCAGTTCCCAATTAACAAGGTGAAGTTACTCAACGTAACTTGGAGCATTATGATGACTCTCATTTTGACGATGATGCATCGGTTAAGGCGAGTCGGGAGGTGCTTTGATAAGGGATCGGGTTAGATCTCCTATGAGGCATGGATACTTCGATTTTGTGTGTTGTTTGGCAATGGCCAATGAATCCATGTTTGGCGAGTTCTCGATTTGCAAGGAGGTGGTAACCTCAGGTAAAGCGGAAAAGTGGATAGTTGCTATTGAGGAGGAGCTCGGGTTGGATATGTCGTTATTACGACTGTGTATCAAGGACGAGATTTCGAGTAAAGGTGGAGATTGTTATGTATGCCCCGATATCTCACCATAATATGTTTCTTTTTTGGTAATGATATTTAGGAATGATTAGGAGAATGAAATAAATAGTTAGGAAATATTTGGAGGATGGAAGGAGGTGGCTTATTTCCATCTTTGTATCGTTAGTTTAGGTTATTTTCATATTGTATATTTAATTTAGGCAGTTTATATTTTGGTAATTAGTCATGACTTTCTACTATATAAATAGACATAAATCTATTGTAATAGTATCTCAATTCTTACAATAATGTAGTCTCTCAATTGATTATACGGTTTCTCTATTCTTCTCTAGTTATTTCTCTCATGAGTTCTTTTTCTCTACATCAATATTCTCTCCACTACCCTAACATATCCAATCACTATCACTGCACATACAAAAGTTTAATTCATAGCTAATGTCATTTTATAGTTTGTGTCTGCTTTAAATTTTAATATGATAGGTAAATAAACTTCAATTCAAAAAAATATTTTATTTATGTACTATCATAATGGTTAAAGATATGTAAATTTTATATTTTAATTTACATATATTAGCTTGATATAACATAAAATTTAATTAATGTATTTCTTTTTATTTTATATGAAAAAGAAACTAGTATAAAATATAGAGAAAAGTTCACTTTTGACACCTCAATTATTCAATTAGTCTTTTCGGCGCCTCAACTTTTTATTGGTCCGATTTTAACACTCAACTATTGAATTAATGTATTTTTTGCCCTTTCATATCTTAAATGCTTATGTGTCCGTTAAGTTAACACGTAAATGATGATTTTGCATATAATTATGACGTGACAATTGCGACATGACAATTATTTGAAAAAAAGTAAAGAAATTCTTAATCCCCTCTTTTTTTTCCTTTATTCTTTCTTTCTTATATTTTTCTACAAAATTTAATTAATGAAGAAAATTTATATCAAATCAAACTAAAGGGGCAAATTTTAGAAAAAAATATAGGATAAAATGAATACAAGAGAATTTTTTTTCTAAGATTTTTTTAGTTTTTTAAATAATTGTCATGTCACAATTGTCACATCATATATGTCAAATCATTACTTACGTGTCGATTTAACAGACATATAAATATTTAATGGATGGAAGAGCCAAAAAGCGGCTAGTTCAATAGTTGAGGGTTAAAATCGGATCAATAAAAAGTTGAGCGGTGAAAAAGAACTAATACAATTTTCTCTAAAAAAAATATTACTTTTGGACAAATTTGTTATACACCACAACAATACAGAGTATAAAAGATCATGAGCTAAATGGAAGATGGCTATACATTTTCCTATGTAAATAAGAAGATTGTTACCAAAATTATCTGAAGCATGCTACCTGATTTGCTTTGCGAGATTCCTAAGTCCTAACCCAGGAAAATATCATGAACTTATTCAGTATTCTCTTTCTATATATGTATGATTTACGGCAGTTTAATGAAGTTGTGATGGCCAACATATTACATTTGTGGGGGGGAACTGAATTTTTGTCTAACGGCAATGAAATATTGGTGGAAATCAAATGTAAGTATCTTTGAATGTGGGTACAAAAAAAATGCAATTTGAGATAATCAGATCCAAGAAAGATACTAAAATCTAATTTTATCAATGCCTCTTATTTCTGAACACTATTGACACTGCTTTTTTAATATAACTAGAATAATACTCGTGCTACGTTGTGAATATTTCAATTTATTATTTATTCAATATAAAAAAACATTGACAAATGCAAATTTAAAATTTATAAATGATGGAAATTATAATCCACGAATGGGAATTACGTATGTAACTTGCAATACTCTCGGAATATGTTATCAAATTTGTATGTGTGATCACATATGCAGAATATGTGACCATATATGTATGTGTTCACATATGCGGAATATGTATTCACATATATAAATTAATATAATCTTATAAAATGAGGGGAGTAGGTAATTTGGAAGAGGCTTACAATATAGCATGTGACGGCTCTAAGAAGCACGATATTGACCATCTTGCGAGTTTACTCTCTCTCTCTCTCTCAATCGGAAGCAAGTCATCACCTTGATTAATAACCGGAAAGCCAAAGACAAGAAGAAACTAAAATATGCAAGTCGAACAATAGAGACGAAGAAAAAACCTCCCGCTTCCTCCTCGTGTACCAGATTCGCACCCGCTTCTTCCTCGCGTACCAGACTCGCTCTGATTGTTGATTGTACACAACTATTGACTGAGCTCCTCATTTTTCATCTCAAGCGATGATAACTTTTGTTGAAGAATCTGCAAGTTCTATTAAAAAAATAAGTTCCATTTAAAATTAAAGAAATAGTTCTATTAAAACATAAGTTCCATTTAAAATTAAAAAAATGGAAGTAATAAATACGCAATTTTATTAAAATTAAAATACATGAATAAAGACAAGAAGAATCTTATAATAAGCCATTTTGAGATCAGAAAGACTCTTAACATATACTTCACGGGCCCCACTTGAATAGCTCTGATTTATTTCCTCTATTATTTTTTCAGCTTGCAACTGCTCCACCGGGCCTCGATTGATTTAAAAAACAGACGAAATAATAAATTTATGGTGGTTTAGTTACACTTCAATCAAATAAGAGCACAATTGAGAGAGAATTGTGCACAATTTCTTTCTTTATATACAAAACATGTGGATTTGTGCAATACAGTAGCAAATTGGGCAGTACAGAATTACCCTTGCCGGTGCAATCAAGACAACTCAAATGACCATTTCAACTCAGACCTAAACATCTCCTCACCCGCTAGCTCATCATCTTAAATCGAACTCAACCACAACAAAAACCGAAATCTCAAATCAAATCGTAGAAATCGAATAAGTCTCACAAACGGGTCAAAAACGGGTCCCGCTGCCTTGGGATCTACTCGAGCCTTTGATGAGGATTTTGGGGCATCGTTGGATGACCCGTTTGATGGTTATAGGTACCAGTATTAATTCAGTACTGAATCAAGAGATGATGCATTCAAATAATAATGTTTTTAATGAGAATTATGATGATGTGTGGTTTGAGACTATGTATGACGTTAATTAATAAATTTTTTATTTCAAAACACTTGTAACTTCCGACAATCATAATACAAGTGTAAGCATTTATAGTTATAGCTTGGTAATTGTAAGGTGGAACATAAGGAGAATTGCCTCAAATTGAATTATATATCCTAGGATAATATAGTGGTATACTGCAAATATTTCTATTTTATTATTTATTTAATAAAAAAATTTGACAAATGCAAATTTATAATTTATAAATTATGTGATAAAATATGTACGCTTGATCACATATATAAATCAATATAAACTTATAAAATGAGAGGAATTGATATAAAACTTTTAATTCAACACAACGTGCATCATAAACTTGTAGAAGTAATCATAAATAAAGATTGAACTAAGAACAGTTTCGCACTACACTGCGAGTTTTATAATTTATTGTTGTAAATTAAATCTTTATTTGTTCATAATTAATGTGTGACAAATAATCTTTTCATTAAAAACGTAATTGCAATATTCTATTTTTTTTAATGAAGATCTCGTTGATAAAGAAATATTCACTATAATATATTATCTTTCACTTATTATGCATTTAGAAAATTTATTTATTCGTTTAAAATATGTGAAAAAAAAAATTATACTGATATTGGACTCAATGTTGGGAAATCCATAGCCATGTACGTTACATGCGCAGCGGAACCTATGGATTTAACCCGCCCTAGGATCTACGTTAAGGGAATAAAAGTACGAGATTAACTATCAAAATTTATACCTCGGATCTTCCTGATCTGCGAGATGAAGAACGGATGTAGGTCTGAACTTTTCTGACTTGCAACCTTCTCCTTCTTGAAGCTCGACTTGCGCTCTTAGGGATGAAGATCGATCGCTCGCAAGTTCTCAAGGTAGAGAACCTCTACTCGTATCCACGCGAACTTCAGACGTATGGAATAACCAGACTTAGCTAGACAAGTCCGGAAATACTTTCCGAATATCTCTCAAAACTTTCTCTCTCTTTTCTGTATAATAGACGGCCTCTAAGGCTTCTGAGTTGTGTGTAATATAGAGAGACTCTGCCCTTCTATTTATACTAGAGAGAGAGGTGAACGATTGCTCAGTTACCATAACAAAAAAAACATAATCTGCGCCTATTCCGTTGCCAACGGAATAGATATTTCCATAACATAATACTTGGCAGCTAAGGTTATTACAGTTTTCATGTCTATTCTGTTGGGAACGGAACTATTCCGTTGCCAACGGAATGGTACTGTTTTGTTCAATTAATTTTCCAATAATTGATTATGTCGTTCACCAATTTATACATCATATGTATCACTGTTTTTGAGGCATATTCATCCCGTACGAATGGAGTTCATTGTGTGACCGTGTAGGTTCCATTTAACGCTGGCAACGATCTTCTAAAGATCGTAAGTCATGAGTAACCTCTAGACTGATGTCATGACTACCCATGTTAAATGAAATGATCAACGATCATAAACCTATATGAATAGACATTAGCTTATTCCTTTTGTTCTACGATCTATATCTTGATCACAAGGCATGGAAGTATGTCATCCTTGAGTTTGATCAAAGTCTCTTTCCTGATCGAGAATTAGACTGAGTAAATACAAAATGATATTAACAACACATGTTAATCCATTTTGAGCATGGCCATGCATTTCCTTCAGTCCTAGTTCATCAGGGGGCCCAGAGATATCTCCCTCATGATGAGAGGAACAAATCCCATCTTGGTCACTCACATTCCTCGTCATGATTCAGTGCATACCTAATGATGACCCTAATGATCATCCCATTACAGATGACGTAGAATCATATTAAAGTATGCAGTTCCACATACAGGAATCCATGGTGACCTCAGGCCGTAGGAACAAGCACACTATTCATATGAGAATCACTAATGACATATACCATACATATTCTCATAGTGTAGTCAGTCCAGTACGTGTTCTCTAACATGTACCTATATTCCAGGCTTGACATCTCTATGTCCATGATCAGCAGAACATGATCATCCAGCCTGCGAATATACTAGTGTGGATACGTAGCTTCTTACCTGAAGTATGTCTATCTCTATAAACATCCTACATATCACTAGGGACAGTTTAGAATGTCATTCGTTGGTTCACAGTTCTACTATCAGAATCACGTATTCTGATGACGTGAACCCGAAGTATCATTTTTGGTTGATATAAGATTTACATCCACAACCCATACACACAGATATATAAGAAACAACCTTTATTGAATAAATAATAATGTCTTAATACAAAATATGTTGGGTTTCAGACATGCATAACGCAGCGGAAAACAAAAATTTCGTCCAAAACCAATCCGAGGATCCGTGCGTATCGTTTAAATCAAAGAAATAAATCTTAAAGATACCTTTCGGATTACGCTTAATCCGTGACGCTCAAACCATGCTTATTGTCCATGCGTCTCTAAACCGGTTACCGTCCTAACCGATTTTGCGTCCGTCTAGGCCGTCTAGGTCGGATTCGTGCAGAAGTCATCTACCGCACACACAATCAGTCTCCACCAAAACTCTCAACAAACCGTTCTCATCTTCTTAGGCCGAATAGATCACAAGCGCCGAAAGTACGAACGCCACTACCGGTGTCCACACGAACAAACTTCTTAAAATGGCAAGAAGAACAATATATATGCTAGTAGCTTGTTCTCCTCTTGCATAAGAAAGCTCTTCTTATTTTATCTCACAAAAGATGTATATAATTCCTCTCATATAATCGCACTCTTTCATTTTTGTCATACAAAAAGAAAGCACCCTTTCATAATTTTGTCATACAAATTAGAAAGTATATTTTCTCTCTTTTGTCTCACAAAAGAGAATGAGAAATAATGAGAGAGAGAATGATGTGTGGTATTGTGAATTTGGAGCCATCTATGTCCTTATATAGAGGTGAAGAGTCATGCCCCTTCACACAAAAAGATGTGTATGTCATCACTCATCATTATCCATATGCCATCTTCTAGACTCTTCTAGATTACATGATCTTTTGTGCTCATGATCTTTATATACAAATATATCACATCTTATCACATAATATGACAATATATTTTGTGACATTCTTATGCAACTCATCATATAAGTCGCTAGGATTTTCTGCGCCCGTTTCAGTTTGTTCTTTGTGTGTGACCCTGTAGGTTCACTTAATGTTGACAATAGACTTGACAGTCTATAAATCATGAGCGGACTCTAACAAGCCATCATGACTACCCAATTTAAGTGAATATCGGTGATCCGATTTACCTAATCAACAATCACGTATTTAGTCCCTTTGTCACACGATATTTATATCGATTATAAGGCATATAATACGTCATCCTTATATTAATCGATTAATATTTCTTGATCCCAAATTAAATTGAACAAGAACAAATGACATTAATAACTCTTATTAATTCATTTGAGTATGGCCATACATTTCTTCAGTTCAATTCATCAAGAGGCCTAAAGATATCTCTCTCATTTATGAGAGGAACAAATTCCGTCTTGATTGCACTCATCCCTCTACATGATTCATTGTATACCTAATCATAATCATTATGACCACCCAGTTAAAGGCAGTGTTAGATTATATTAAAGTATAAAATTACTCATGTTGGGAATCGAGACAATCTCAGGTCAAAGGACTATACATATTTTATGTTACAAGAATCGCTAATGACGTAAAACATGTAGCATTCTTATGGCGGGTCAGTCCAGTATATGGTCTCTAACATATACCTATGTTAATGACTTGATAACAATTTATCCATGATCAGTAAAACATAATCATCAGTCAACTAATATACTTGTGTACATTTATAGCTTGTATATAAATATATATTTATATGTATCTGCAAGTATATTTGTCTCCACAAATATCCTATAAATGACCAGGGATGATTTAAAATAGCATTCATAACACTTTATAGTTTTACTATCAAAGTCACGCACTTTGATGACATAAAGTTGACTTGCATATTCATGGTCTATTTTAATTATATTAAAATAACCTATACGCACATATTATATGAAATATGTTAGAATAAATATTATGTTTGTTATTATAATCCATCCTCTAGGTCACAAACACTTTGGCCTAGGGCATAACATCATCGTAATCTATTTCCTAGTACAAATATATTTGTCCTAGGGCACTAATCCTACAGTCTCCCACTTGCACTAGGCTAACTCTAAGCATCTTATGCCCATAGACCTAACATGACCTTCATGCTTCGCTTGCGGGAGTGGTTTAGTTAATAGATCGGCGACATTGTCGTCCTATGGCGCTCTACACATTTTAACATCACCCCTTTGTATGATCTCTCTGATTAGATGGAAGCGTCGCAGTATGTGCTTGGACTTTTGGTGAGATCTCGGTTCCTTTGATTGTGCGATCGCTCCATTGTTATCACAATATAGATCCACAGGTTCCGAGATGCTCGGAACTACTCTTAGCTCCTCCAAAAAGTTCTTTATCCAAACAGCTTCTTTAGCCGCTTCTGCAGCGGCTATATACTCTACTTCCGTTGAAGAATCTGCTATAGTACATTGCTTGCAACTCTTCCATGTCACTGTGCCTCCATTTAGGCAAAATAAATAACCTGATTGCGATCTAAAGTCATATGAGTCGGTCTGGAAGCTTGCGTCGGTGTAACCCTTTACAACGAGCTCGTCTTCCATACCCCCATAGACTAGGAACAGGTCCTTAGTTCTTCGTAAGTACTTAAGGATTCTTTTAACAGCTATCCAGTGACTTTCACCTGGATTAGAGTGAAACCTGCTTGTTGCGCTCAATGAGTATGACACATCTGGTCTAGTACATATCATGGCATACATGATAGATCCTATAGCCGAACCATATGGGATCTTATTCATGCGTCTTCGTTCCTGCTCACTTGTAGGACACTGTGTCTTATTGAGAGAAACGTCATGTGACAAGGGCAAAAATCCTTTCTTGGATTCTTGCATTCTGAACCGTTTCATGACATTGTCTATGTATGTACTTTGACTCATACCTATAAGCCTTCTAGGACTTTGACTCAGACCTATAAGCTTCTAGATCTATCTCTATAGATCCTGATTCCTAACACGTAGGAGGCTTCTTCTAGGTCTTTCATGGAGAAATTATCTCCTAACCATTTCTTGACGTTCAATAATGTTGGGATGTCATTTTCCATGAGTAATATGTCATCTACGTAAAGCACCAGGAATACTACAGTGCTCCTACTGAACTTCATGTAAACACAAGGCTCACCTTCACTTTTAGTAAAACCAAAACTTTTGATGACTTCATCAAAATGAAGGTTCCAACTTCGAGACGCTTGCTTCAATCCAAAGATGGATTTATGAAGCTTGCAAACCTTACCAGAATTCTTAGGATCGACAAAACTCTCGAGTTGCATCATATGCACGTCCTCGGTTAGATTTCCATTTAGGAAAGCTATTTTTGTTGGGTTTCAGACGTGCATAACGCAGCGGAAAATAAAAATATCGTCCAAAACCAATCCGACGATCCGTGCGTATCAGTTAAATCAAAGAAGTAAATCTTAAAGATACCTTTCGGATTACGCTTAATCCGTGACACTCAAACCATGCGTGTTGTCCATGCGTCTCTAAACTGGTTACCGTCCTAACCGATTATACGTCCGTCTAGGTCTCCACCAAAACTCTCAACAAACCATTCTTATCTTCTTCTACCGGTGTCCACACGAACAAACTTCTTAAAACGGGAAGAAGAACAGTATATATGCTAGTAGCTTGTTCTCCTCTTGCATAAGAAAACTCTTCTTATTTTATCTCACAAAAGATGTATATAATTCCTCTCATATAATCACACTCTTTCATTTTTGTCATACAAAAAAAGGACCCTTTCATAATTTTGTCATACAAATTAGAAAGTAGATTTTTGCTCTTTTGTCTCACAAAAGAGAATGAGAAATAATGAGACAGAGAATGATGTGTTGTGTTGTGAATTTGGAGCCCTCTATGTCCTTATATAGAGGTGAAGAGTCATGTGTCTTCACACTAAAAGATGTGTATGACATCACTCATCACTTACTTAAGTATATATATATATATGCCAAAAAATTTATGTAAGAGAATATATGTATTTATTGTTAGTGGTTATGATTAGTTATTTAATGAATCATGTAGAGGGATGAGTGCAATCAAGACGGGATTTGTTCCTCTCATAAATGAGAGAGATATCTTTAGGCCTCTTGATGAATTGAACTGAAGAAATGTATGACCATACTCAAATGAATTAATAAGAGTTATTAATGTCATTTGTTCTTATTCAGGTTTAATTTGGGATCAAGAAATATTATTCGATTTATATAAGGATGGCATATTACGTGCCTTATGATCGATATAGATATCACGTGACAGAGGGACTAAATACGTTATTGTTGATTAGGTAAATCGGATCACCGATATTCACTTAAATTGGGTAGTCATGATGGCTTGCTAGAGTCCGCTCATGATTTATAGACTGTCAAGTCTATTGCCAACATTAAGTGAACCTACAGGGTCACACACAAAGAACAAACTGAAATGGGCGCAGAAAATCCTAGCGACTTATATGATGAGTTGCATAAGAATGTCACAAAATATATTGTCATCTTATGTGATAAGATGTGATATATATATATAAAGACTATGAGCACAAAAAATCATGTAATCTAGAAGAGTCTAGATGATGGCATATGGATAGTGATGAATGATGACATACACATCTTTTAGTGTGAAGAGACATGACTCTTCTCCTCTATATAAGGACATAGAGGGCTCCAAATTCAATATACAACACATCATTTTCTCTCTCTTATTATTTCTCATTCTCTTTTGTGAGACAAAAGAGAGAAAATATACTTTCTAATTTGTATGACAAAATTATGAAAGGGTGCTTTCTTTTTGTATGACAAAAAATGAAAGAGTGCGATTATATGAGAGGAATTATATACATCTTTTGTGAGATAAAATAAGAAGAGTTTTCTTATGCAAGAGTAGAACAAGCTACTAGCATATATATTGTTCTTCTTCCCGTTTTAAGAAGTTTGTTCATGTGGACACCAATAGAGGCGTTCGTACTTTCGGCGCTTGTGATCTATTCAGCCTAAGAAGATGAGAACGGTTTGTTGAGAGTTTTGGTGGAGACCGATTGTGTGTGCGGTAGATGACTTCTGCACGATCCGACCTAGATGGCCTAGACGGACGTAAAATCGGTTACGACGGTAACGGGTTTAGAGACGCATGGACAACACGCATGGTTTGAGCGTCACGGATTAAGCGTAATCCGAAAGGTATCTTTAAGATTTACTTCTTTGATTTAACCGATACGCACGGATCCTCGGATTGGTTTTGGACGAAATTTTTGTTTTCCGCTGCGTTATGCACGTCTGAAACCCAACATATAGTAGGAAATCTTTATGTTAGTTCGTAAAGATCAAGGCCATGATATATCATTGTTATTATCTTTATTCTATTAGTACATGTGATGTTCTTTGAATATTACATAATAACATATAATATTAAATAAAATCCCTCAAAATAATGTTAAGTCATGAAGTGCCTTCCATAAGTCCAAATCTCTCGATACTCTGATCGACCTTGCATAGGTCATGCCAATGCTGGGTATGTAGGGACAATCTTAGGAGGAGAGAATGCGGGAAATGGGAGCCAACATAGCATGCCAAAGCTGAGTATGTTGGGTACTATTTTGCCGATGATTAGACATGGTTTGACTTAGCTGGGCTATCAAGTCGGACTTGGGCTCGGGGCATACGATAGGATATATACGTCGGGTATATGATGCTTATCCTATGTTGTTCAAGAGTTGTATGAGATAAAATTGGAATTATTCCTACCTAAATAAGTTAACTTTTAGGCGATGAGCCAAAGCTCACTTAGGACTTAATTGAAATATGGATCTTGTCTCACTATGAAACTTCATGGATTGAAAGTTTCCGAATCAATGCGATTGAGAGTTATTGATTTGATTAAAAAATAGTGGGAGCCATTATATGAAATATTTAAAGAATAATAGTCTTTGTAGATTATTCAAATCGAATAGTACATCTATTTATGTCTCACAATAGGTCCTTGAGAAGGACATATAATATAAGATGCTAATAATCGTTAATATGAACATGGACAAGTGTTGTCAATAATGTTCTCGTGCTTAAAAGGAACGTAAAAAGTACTCCCAAAGATAAGGGCAAGATGTTGCCGAGGCTTCGGCTTAGGTAAGAAATTAGTATCTTTTGCAGTGAATCGGTTCATTGAAAGAGACCATAATTTCTCAAGAAGATATGAAAAAGGGAATGAAAGGATAGTGTGACTACCGTTTCAAGTATTTTTGTTATAGAAATTAACTTGTCTATTTCACATCATGTGTATTAGATACACGATGTGAATCACACATTTGTGAAAATGTGCTGACAAAATTGTAGACTATTGAGTAAATATGATGCTAACATATGAGTGACAAATGTAGCAAAAGTTGTTGCATTTTCTCAAGTAACTCATTTATTTGCATTGTCTTTTTGGACTTATCGCCGACATAAATAATTGTTGTTTAATGTCGCCAATAAATTTTGTATTATCTATAGTTCGAGTTTATCTATGAATGGTTATTAATTTATTATTGCGAATAATAATTTCACCATTCACAAATGTCAATTTTCTTTGGAAATGTTCCAATAGAAAAAGTATCTTATGTGTTATATCAAACAAGATAATTATAAGTCTATCTATAACATTAATATTAAGAATTTAAATCTAGCATTGTCGCTTGGTCTACTTAAATAAGATGAACATTTATTAAATCCATTAAGATGGATTTTCAAATTCATTTGATTTTGAATCATTTGAAACATGTGTAACTTATTTATTAGACAAGACGACATATACGTCTTTCACAAAGTAAGGTGAAAGCAAGTTACTTATTGGCTCTCATACATAGTGATGTATGTTCATCAATGAGTGAAGGTGCTAGAGAAAACTACTTCATCGCTTTATTGAAACAATAAATTTGAATATTTCGAAAAGTTCAAAAATTACAAATAATGAAGTAGAGAATAAAACTTGGCTTCGAAAAATCAAATTTCTTTGATGAGATCGAGGAGTCGAGAACCAAGTGTTTGATCATCATGATAACTATATCGAACTTTATTAGATATAGTTCGATTATGATGAGTCAAATATATCTTCTATTTCTTTCGGGGTTAGGCTCTTATTGCGTTCATACTGAATATAATTTTATCTAAAGCAGTTGTAAAAGACTCCATATGCGATATGGACTGGTAGGTGTATCAGATTATCTTTTATCAAGATTTGAGGATATGATACTTAATTGAAGCATCATGCATCTAATCAGATTAGTGCTTATTGTGGAATATCCTAAGAAAAGTAAAGGACATTACTTCTATAATTAATATGAGAACAAAGTGTTTGTTACTCGAAAATTATATCTCTTTGGAAGAAGTGTTTCCAAAAGAATTAGTGGGAGTAAATTTGAAAAGTTCAAATTCCACATACTGACAGTAATGCACGGATGGAAATTAATTCAGATTTCAACTAGTGATTGAGTCTGCAATTAATCAACTAGACTCTCAAGATGTTGAAGAGTCTGAGTATATAACATAAGTGTATTCATGTAGATCTATTAGAATTTATCACAGGCCCGAAAAATATAGATTTTTCATGTCTAATGATAAAAATTTCGTACTCATAGATGATGAGTCAACATTCTACTAATACACTATGATGAGTCAAGGCTCTAATGGTTAGAGACTTTGAAAGTTGAGATGTAATCCATGTCAGACAATCAAGTTTTGAATTTGATTGATCCATCAGATGGAAATACGGTTTTAAAAGAAAGACCGACATGGATAATGTGCAAACATATAATGCATGATTTGTGGTTAAGTTAAACTCATAATATAGACTATGATAATATTTTTCCAAGTCATCATGCTTATGTATTTCAGAATTTTCTTGGGCATATGTTCATAGTATGAAAGATGCCAAGTAGATGTCAAGACATTATTTCTTAATAGAAACATATGAAAGTATGTATATGATACAACTTGAGAGTTTTGTCTATCCTAAGAATTTTGAAAAGAGTTTGCAAGTTGCATAAATTCATTTATGAATTAAAGCAAACATCTCTAGGTGAATATTTATTTTTTGATGAAATAACCAAACAGTTTGGTTTTATCAAAAATTAAAGATAAATCTTATGTTGACAAGAAATTCAGTGGGAGCATAATTACATATGATGTGAATTAAGTGTAACAAGCACACATAAGTTTAATCTTAGTGAAAGTCACTAAATAATAATCAAGAGTATGATTATATACTTGAGAAGGATAAAGTATTCTTCTTAGATTATGGTGAACATAAAAATATGCAAAGTATTTGCATATGACAATGTTTGATAATCCATTTTAGAACCCAATCCCGCAAATGATGGTGATCATGTTAGGTCAACTGGTATGTGATACCACATAGATCAATGAGTATGAGATACTTGGTTGATTTGGCCTAGTGCAAGTGGGAGATTGATGGTATTATGCCCTAGGCCAAAGTGTTTGTGACCTAGATGATGGATTATAATAATAAATATAATATTTATTCTAAGATATTTCATATAATATGTGCGTATAGGTTATTTTAATATAATTAAAATAGTCCATGAATATACAATTCAGCTTTATGTCATCAAAGTGCGTGACTTTGATAGTAAAACTATAAAGTGTTATGAATGCTATTCTAATCGTCTCTGGTCATTTATAGGATATTTATGGAGACAAATATACTTGCAGATACATATAAATATATATATTTATATACAAGCTATAAATGTACATCAATATATTAGTTGACTGATGATTATGTTTTACTGATCATGGATAAATAGTTATCAAGTCATTAACATAGGTATATGTTAGGGACCATATACGGACTGACCCGCCATAAGAATGCTACATGTTTTACGTCATTAGCGATTCTTGTAACATAAAGTATTTATAGTCCTTTGACCTGAGATTGTCTCGGTTCCCAACATGAGTAATTTTATACTTTAACATAATCTAACATTGCCTTTAACCGGATAGTCATAACGGTTATGATTAGGTATTTAATGAATCATGTAGAGGGATGAGTGCAATCAAGACGGGATTTGTTCCTCTCATAAATGAGAGAGATATCTTTAGGCCTCTTGATGAATTGAACTGAAGAAATGTATGGCCATACTCAAATGAATTAATAAGAGTTATTAATGTCATTTGTTCTTAATAACAATACATGTCATAAATATAAAGTGATATGGCTTCTAAAAATGCACTAAATTTGATGTAAAATAATGACACATAAAAGTCTACAAAAATATTTGATCTCATGTGATATTTAATTAGATGAAATTGGTCTATCATGAATCTAACGAATTACAATAATACATGTCATCAACAAAAGATGATTCGACTTCCTAAAAATCCATAAAAATACTTGTAAAATAAACAACACATAAAAGTCTACAAAAATGGCACAGATATTAAAGATCAATAGCCAATCAATGGTTTAGATCTGTCCACATCTCATCATCCGTTGGTTGAAATAATTGAGATAATGTGACATCTTGGAAATAATAAAAAAGAGTTGAAAAATAAAGGGGTGGGGTAATTCTAGGAATGCATCTAAATGAAGAACTCAAAAATTTAACTTATTCGCAACCGGTGCCATCCTCTACAGTCTACATGGCCCGAAAATTAAGGCTATCGCAGGTGTAAAGATCAAGATCATATGCAAAAACATTTACGGAAAATTAAAGCACCACCCAGATCTTTGTGTGGCTGGCATTGAAGGTTTAGATCCTGAGCGAAGCTAAACTCTTAAAAAGAGGTTGGATTGACTCGGATTCATTCCCACTTTGTGGCACATGTGAATAAACGGTTGCACATATGTTGGCCAAATACTCTTATGCAAAGCAAATATGGCGCAAAGTATATCATTCCAAAGCATTATGCCTCAAACACCTATGGATAATATTACAGAGCGATGGACTGTTCCGCTTAAGGATATCCCCAGAGAAGGGCGAAAATCTTGAGGATCACTTCGATTGACATACTGCTGTGAAATATGGAAGGAACAAAATAGGTGGGTCTTCAAAGCAACGCCCTATTCGAGAGTGTTCAGCCTAGCTACATTCTTATATAATGCATTCTGAACAACGCTTGTAAAACATTTATTTTTAAAAAATCTTAAGTAGGCAATCGCTTACTATTTCAAAAAAAATACATGACCCGAAGAATGACACTACTACCATCCTCATGGCACCAACGATCATCGTGTTCAGTAGACATGACAGAGAGCACAAAGTCCCGAGCAATTTCACGCCTCCACCACCCTACGCCCCGGCAGAGCACCAAGCGCTATTGAGTGCGAGACAGATTGGAATCGCGCCAATCATAATGCGAGCAATGGGAGGGAGAGTATCTGCGAGTAGCACATCATCTCATGACTATTTGGCTGACGAAACTAGAAACAACATGATGAAACTAACAGTTCCACAGTTAAAAACTATGTAAATTATAGTTCAATTCTAGTGTTTGGGTATAAGGAATTAAAATTATTACACTTGTATTTCTAGTGTTTGGGTATAAGGAATTAAAATTATTACACTTTTATTTCTAGTGTTTGGGTTGATGTAATTGTATTATATTGTTTATGTTTATGTTTATTATAAACAAATATCAATTTTTGTAACTAAAAATCGTTCTAAAGGATTTTCTCAAATAACCAAACATTTACAGGCTAATACAAGATCGTTATCTACTAGACAATAATGGGCCGAAGATCCGGGCCCAGATGTTTAAAAATAAAAATGCTAAAATAACATAGATGTACTTGTAATTGAAAAAGTACATATAAATCTGAGCCCGGATTTAAACGATTCAGATGAAGCCACGTGGTCTCTTCGATATCGCTGTGCGTGGAGAATTAGTGCAAGTTTCTATGCATAACCCTAAACTTTTCTCAATATTAAAAATGCAGTTTGGTATTTCAATACCGCGTCAGACAGAACAAATGGAATTTCAAATTTTGCTTCAGTGCTATGCTATACAGTTTTGTAAGTATTTTTAACACATTAATCTTGAGATAAATTCGAAATACTGCCTTTTTTTCCAAATTAGGATTTAGCTTAATCAGAGAAATAATTTAGAAGTCAAGTTATTTCTCGTATTTGAAGTTGTGAAGGGGGTTAAGACATGGAAATTGCCTAAATGAGACTCTCAAGTCTCAAGTCTCAAGTCTCAACGGTCGCCCCCAAATCAATCAAATCAACCAATTCAAATCCCACCGTTTCACTTCTCTCTCTCTCTCACTCTCGTCTCGTCTTCTTCTTCTTCCCAAATCGCACAGATCCATCTTCTCTCTTTCTCTTGTTACGGCGAGAATTGCTTCCCAATTGACAGTGCGCCACGCGCCGGTCACTACTGTGAGTTCGATTCTTCCCTTTTGATTCATTTGGTTGCGGTTTTGATCCTTTTTTAATTTTTATTTGTGGATGCAGATTCGTGCAAAAAAACAATACGTCCAATAAAGCGAGATCTGGTAGGTATTCAATTTCTACACTGTCAATTTGGAATCAGTTTTTCTTTTTATTTCTTCATATGCAATACTGAATTAATCTGAATTATGCTTCTCATATCTTTCAATTCTTTATTGAGTTCTCTTATATCATTGCAATCGCATTTGATGTCTTGTATGCTCTATAGATAATGTCCCTTAGAAAAAGATACAATCATACAATTGAGCATGTTTATTGCATCTATGTAAGAAAGAGATCTTCTTCAGTTTAATTTCTTTTTTTGAAAGAAATGAAGGTAGTGTAATGGTTTCATGATATAGGAACTAATAGGTCTTGTTCAGACAAATTTGGAAAGAAATAAATTATAGGATTAGATGGGATTATTTCACGTTAGTTCGATCTTCAATTTTTGGAAATGATGTAAAATCGTTTTTAGGGGAAAAAAGAACTTTTTTGAAGGTCTACTATGAAAATTTCTCCTTTTTGAGGACTTCATGGAATTTCCAGTTAATAAATTCTTTAAGAATTCTGTTAGGATTTCTGGATGCAGATATTTCTCTCAGTATGACCAGCTTAATTTAATTAACAAATGCATATAAAGAGAGTGAACTTAATTAAAAAAAATACTAAGTTAGTACCATAAATTCTGTTGCTTATATAATTTTCATACTTTGTTTGCATTTTTTTTCTTTAAAAAATTACTTAGTTTGCATTTTGAACCCAATCAAGTAAAACAAAACTTATTTCGAAAGAATTCTACTGGAAATTAGATATCGAAGATAAAACATTCCCCAAAATTTGGTTTAGCGTTACAGTATATAACTGGAAAAACTAAACGTTTCGGTTTTATTTATCTGAATTTCAGGTACTCGATTTGAATCAAAAGGGATTTAATACATAACAACAACAAATGGCCTCAGCAAGGACACCTGGCACGCCATCTCCAAAAATCGAGCGATTGCCAGCTGGCACACCGTCTTCAAGAACAGACCGATTGCCAGCTGGCACCCCATCTTCAAGAACAGACCAATTGCCAGCTGGCACGCCAGGTTCGAAAATCGAGCGGCTGCCTGTGATGACACCTGGCGGGTCCCACATGAAAGAAGAGAAGATATTCGTTACAGTTAGGGTTCGGCCTCTTAACAGAAAAGAACAGTTAGCCAAGGATCCGGCTGTGTGGGACTGTGTGGATGATCAGACCGTAGTTTACAAGGGCCAGGATCGTTCTTCTAATGCTCCCACTTCCTACAAATTTGGTAAATTATTTTAATAATAAATTAAAATGAAAGAAATTAAATCACTTTTTGTTAAATGTTTTTTGGGTTGAAATTGTAGATAAAGTGTTTGGGCCGAGTAGTTTGACGGAGATTGTGTATGAAGAAGGGGCGAGGGATGTTGCTTTATCTGCTCTGACAGGAATAAATGGTGAGTATTCATTTCCATTTATTTATTTTTCTGGAATTATTTTCACATTTTTTGTGGATTCTCTTGCTTTATTTGATGGTTAAGATCACAACTGTAGTTAGTAGCTTATAATGAGAATCTAGGGTTAGTTGAGGGCTAATTTGAAGGATTAAATTGGGTGAAACGGCTCATGGGAATACTTTTTTATATTTAAGAAGTTAATTAATACCACTTCTTATATAAACAGACGATTTGTTTTGAAATTTGCAGCTACAATTTTTGCTTATGGCCAGACGAGTAGCGGCAAAACTTATACAATGAGGGGCGTAACAGATTTTGCAGTTAGTGATATTTATAGGCGCATTGATAATGTAAGCACACCATTTTTTATTTTTATTTTTATTTTCTATATTCTTATTTTAGCCTTAAGTACCACATGAGTGCCTCTTCAGACTTACGTACCACTTTTGTACTGTACCTAATCGCTTTCTCTGTCTTAAATTGCAGACACCAGAAAGAGACTTTACGATAAAAATATCAGCGATAGAAATCTACAATGAAATAGTGAAGGATTTGTTAGTGCCTAATTCTGAGCCTCTTCGCATTTTAGACGATCCTGAGGTATTATTTGCATTTTTCATGGAGTTGTTTGCAATTTTTTTGGTTGATTTGAATTTTGAAGTCTCAGCAGAATTATAAGTTTTCAAAGTTTTGAAAATAATCTAGTATCCTATGAAATTTGGCTTTGGGGTTCAAAACTCAAATAAAGAAATTTGTAGGGGCATAAATGCAAATATTCCAGTTATACTTTCGTTGTGTAAAATCTAATCTGTTTGAATGCTACATCTTAATTGATTTTTGTTATTTTATTTGGGTCAGAAAGGAACAATTGTGGAGAAGTTAGAGGAGCAAGTAGCAAAGGACAGCGTGCATTTGAGGGAGATTATTAGCAAGTGTGAAGGTTCAGTTTCATTCCACTTTTAATTTAATCTTCAATATTTTATTTTTAAAAATATAGATAGATGACAGGGTGCAAAATGAATACTATATTCTTAATTTTGAATTAGTAAACTAAAATCTGTTTAATATTGGCAGCTCAAAGGCAAGTTGGAGAGACAGCTCTGAATGACACAAGCTCACGGTCCCACCAAATTATTAGACTGGTAAGTATCACCTTTATAAAATGATTGCTAATTTGTCGTCATTTTGGATTTATCAGATGCATTTATCTCCTTCATACAGGCAATTAAGTCTCAATTGATTTCAATTTAAAAGTTGATACTCTTTATCCCCAATTTACCTAATTTTACAATTAAGAAAAAACCGACAATCCATGTTTGACATATGCATGTAGATTTGTTTGTCAAGTATAATTTTGTTATCTGTCTCCTTTTTTATTATATTTAATAATTGTTGCATTGATTCAAATGCAGACAGTGATAAGCCGGTTGAGAGAAAACTCGGGCTGTGTGAAGTCTTTTGAAGCTGCTCTTGTAAGCTTACCATTTTTCTATCTTATTATTATTATTACTTTAACCTCACTTTACTTAATGTCATATTAAATAAGCTTCATGCATGGTTGCATAAGTTTCCACAATTGCAACAACCTTACTTTACTTAATGTCATATCAAATATCGTCCATGGCCCTTGAAAAATATAATCTCTAAACCTAATTTTATGAATCTCTAAACCCTAATATTTTGCTTGTAACAGAACTTTGTAGATCTAGCTGGAAGTGAGAGAGCAGCACAGACTCACGCAAAGGGCAACAGGCTTAAAGAAGGATGTCATATTAACAGAAGCCTTTTAACTCTTACTACTGTAATCAGAAAGCTCAGGTTCCAATTGATTCCCTCTCATTTTCACTTTTTTTAAGGTGTTATTTGCAAAAAAAAAAAAAAGAACCTCCTACATATCTGCATTTTAGAAAGTTTCAGTTAAAGGTCCAATAGGTCTACTTCAACTATATATATTAGATTTCATTTACCTTTCCAAAACTTTCCAAAATCATATTTGATATATTCAAGGTTTACGAGTCCAAATCTGATGCATTAATCATAAAGGCCAAATTTGTTATCTTTCTCAAAGTTCATTATTAAAGACCTGATATAAAGGAGCCTAATTCATTTTCAATCAGTACAGATATTTTTTAAACAATATAAAATGAATGGGCTTTTCTGCAATATATCAATAATATATTATTTTGGATGAAACATCTTAAGTTAAGCTCTAATTAACACAACCATCTTTTACCCAAACACCCTTACTTTCTTAATTCACCCACCAAACTCTCCTTTTTCAAACTTCTTTCGTTTATTATAGTGAAAACAAGAGGAGCGGGCACATACCGTACCGAGACTCCAAACTCACGCGTATACTCCAACTCTCTTTGGGCGGAAATGCACGGACCGCGATTATATGCACGATGAGTCCAAGTCTGTCCAACGTGGAACTTTCTAGAAGCACCCTCTTTTTCGCCACGCAGGCCAAAGAGGTCACCAACACCGCCCAAGTCAATGTGGTACGTATCAAGTTGGATTTGGGAATTTTTAAGTGATATTTCATCATAGGGAAATTTGCAAAGAGCCCCTAAATTATGTTGAAATAGCAAAAGAGCCCCTGCATTATTGGAAATTGCAAAAAAGACCTACATTGTTACCGAAATTGCAAAAGACAGCCCTACATTATTACCAAAACGGCAAAATAAAAAACCCTGCGTTATTGGAAATTGCAAAAAAAAAACTACATTATGGCTGAAATTGCAGAAAAATCCCCTGCATTGCTGGAAATTGCAACAAAGCCCCCATATTATTGCCAAAATTGCAGAAAAGCCCCTATAGTTAGTCAGGAGTTAACACCGTTAAAATAATGTAGGTGCTTTTTTGTAATTTCGGCATAATGTAGAGGCTTGTTGCAAATTCCCCTTCAATATGAAATTAACTTCTCAATTGATCCTTATTTCAATCCAATTTGGCCTCAAACTAGTTTCGATTTAGCTTTGAAGTTCAAATTGAATTTGGGGATTTTGAACTCATGTTGTGATTGAAAATTAGGTTGTTTCTGACAAGCAACTTGTGAAGCAACTTCAGAAGGAAGTTGCCAGGCTGGAGGCCGAGCTGCGTACTCCTGATACTTCCTCCTCAAATTCTGAGGCGCTTTTAGTGGAGAAAGAAAGGAGGATTAAACAGGTGAAGCTTAATTCAACCCAATTTGATTAAATTTTGTCAGACTTATGAAGTTATGTCTTGGACTCTCAATTTAACCTAACTAATGTGACTTCAATTTGTTGTTGTGAATATAGATGGAAGAGGAGCTGGAAAAACTGAAGAGAGAAAGAGACCTTGCCAAGTCAGAACTTGATGATTTGAGAAAGAAAGTAGGCGGTGATAATCAGCGGGTAAAAATTATCTCATTTTGCGCCTTTTTAGTTTTTTTTTCTCTATTTTAATATTGTGATAAATAGGAAGAGCATCATGTGTTTTTTATTCCCTATGTTAACTACACTTCTCTTTGTAAAAATCCCTTCATTTAAAAATTATAAAAATATACACAGTTACCCTACTTATTCCCCAAATATCCAAACTATCTTGCAAAGTAATAAAGAAAGAGAAAATCAAATATTAACACTTCAGTCGAATATTCATTCTCTTTCAGGGACAGAACCCGTCTGATTCATCGCCACACAGGGTGGCCAAGTGCCTGACCTTCTCCTCCGCGGGTCCGCGTTCGTCCAGACGAATTCCGAACCTGTTAAGGCAGTCCTCTGCCGGCCTGGTGATGCTCATGCAGGAGATTCGCAAGCTGGAGCAGCAGCAGAATCAGCTGGGCGAGGAAGCCCACCATGCCCTAGAAGTCCTTCAAAAGGAGGTACCTATTAAGCCTCAATTTTACCCTAAAATGATGAAGTCATATAATATTATGCCATTTTGTTGTTGGCAATAAGCTCCATGTCGGACTGAAGGAATGTTACAAGTAGAGTTCAGATGCTTGCAAACACAACAAAGGATTAATTGATGATTCCACTTTTTAATTTTCTTCATGTCATCTTTTTATTTCAGATCTTGTAGCTTGCTCTACCTGTCATATTTTAACTTAATTTACGTCTTCCTTGTATTGAATTACTGAGGGACTAAATTGTAAAAACAATGAATTGCCGAGGGACTGAATTGTAAAATAATTGAATCACTTAGGGACTAAACTGTAAAATTACGCATACTTAGGTCTCCTGCCACAGACAAGGGAACCAGGACGCAGCCGAGACGATCGCGAAGCTCCAGGCTGAGATCCGCGAGATGCAGTCCAAATCCAAAACCCTATCCGAACCGACCAATCAGGTCGCGCCAGCTGGACATACAAACCTGAAAGACGAGATCACGCGGCTGCACACTCAAGGAAATTCAATAGCGAATCTCGAGGCGCAGTTGGAGAGCGTTCAGCGGTCGATCGATCGGCTTGTGATGGCTCTGCCTGATATAGAGGCTCAAGCAGGTCAAACGGGTCAGTTGATGAGTCCTGGTTCTTCGAGGAGTCAGTCTGGGAAGAAAAAGAAGAAGATTTTAGCACTTAGCGGCACCACCAATAGGTAAAATATAATAAAATGAAATAAATAAATGGGTTCGAACAAGTAAATTCACCAAATTAAAAAAATGAAAATAAAATAAAATCTGTAGCTAAACGGGTTCGAGCAGGTAAACTCACCACATGAGATGAAAATAAAATATAGAGCCACTAGATGGGTTCTCCATATAGAGATTTATACAATTTTACATGATTAGGCCTCGCCTACTAAGTGCTCCATGATAAAACAGGTTAATTCACCAAATCAAATCAAAATAAAACAAAATAAAATATATAGCTAAGCGGGTTCTCTATATAAATACTCACACTCTTCTACCTAAGCAGGCCTCACCTACTAAGGACTCCGTGCTCGCCTCTCTCTTCCTCCCACGACATCCTCGCACCCGATGAAAATCACCCCCCAACCCCCACGACAAATGATAAGTCTACCCCTTCTCCTTCAACCATTCCCACCACAAATGACGAAACTACCCCTAGTAAGAGCGAAGGAGGTGGAACAACGCCAGGGGGCGGAGGAGGGTACAGGAGGTCGAGCTCGGTGAACATGAAGAAAATGCAAAAGATGTTTCAGAACGCGGCCGAGGAGAACGTGAGGAGCATTAGGGCTTATGTCACCGAGCTGAAGGAGCGGGTGGCAAAGCTGCAGTATCAGAAACAGCTTCTCGTCTGCCAGGTATCATCATGATGAGTTTGAAGAAATTTTATTATTTATTTCCGTGTTTGGTATGCAAAGTTTGCATGTACTAAAAGAATAACAATTCTTCTGTTCCTTTTGAAAGGTCTTAGAACTCGAATCCCAAGAAGCATCATCATCACCATCAACCTCACAATCCCCCTCCAACACCTCACAACCCTCGCCAGACAGCTGGCGGAACATCTTCAACTCTCAGATGGAAGAAATCTTCCTGCTGTGGGACGCGTGCCACGTGTCGCTCACGCATCGCACGCAGTTCTACCTGCTGTTCCGCGGCGACCCGGCCGATCAGATCTACGTGGAGGTGGAGCTCAGACGGCTGGGATGGATGAGGCACCAGTTCGTGGAGATTGGGGAAGTCGGTGGTGGTGAGGACGAGCCTGCGATTTCCATTTCTTCAAGGTAGTTTTTTGGAAATTAATTAAATATTAACATAGTTGTGTTTATCCAATTAAATAAAAGTTATTATTATATTAATAAAATTTTAAAATATTAAATATAATAGAATTGACGAAGAATAACTTTATTATGAATATATATGAGAATTTTAATATGGTTTATATTAATATTTATTATTAAAAAAACATTGATATGATTTTAATATATAATATTTTTTATTAGTTTTTGTTTTCTCTTTTTGAATCTGCAGTGAAATTGTTAGAACAAATTTGGTTGTTTCTTTAATCATATAATGGTGCATTTTTACAATTAGTAACTCTTTACCATAACATATGAGTCAGAATAACATGGCATAAACACGTAACTCTCTATTTCTACAGTATAAGGGCGTTGAGAGCCGAGAGAGAATTCCTAGCCAAACGGATGGGCTCTCGCCTAACAGAAGAAGAAAGAAACCGACTCTTCCTAAAATGGCAGGTTCCTATAGAAGGCAAGCACAGGAAGCTCCAGCTGGCCAACAGGCTGTGGACCGACCCCATGGACCGGGTCCACATAGAAGAAAGCGCTGACATTGTGGCCCGTTTAGTCGGGTTTTGTGAAGGGAAGAGTAATATTGCAAAAGAGATGTTTGAGCTGAATTTTGCTTTACCGTCTGGCAAGAAGCAGTGGCTGGGACTGGGAGGGTGGCAATCGCCGATTTTGAATTTGTTGAGGCTTTGAGGCTGGTTTAGTAAAAGCCAAGGTTGTATAGGATTAACATCCATGAACGAGTTGTTCATTCTTCTTTGTAGCTTGAAACAGTAAAAATTCATGTTGAAACATGATTTGAAATGAATTGTTAGAAGAAGTATTGATGCTTATTGCTTCCTTTTACAAGATTAAAAATATTGCACTTTTTTTCTTTTTGAGATCGAACGTATAATTTGTGGGTTGATGGACTTTGCTAAATATATGTTAAATAGGATTATGTTTGTCATGCTTATTGCTTCCTTTTACAAGATTAAAAATATTGTACTTTTTCTCTTTTTGAAATCGAACTCATAATTTATGAGTTGATGGGCATTGCTAAATATATGTTAAATAGAATTATATTTGTCGAGACTCGAACTTAGGACATCTACCTAAGTTTTAAAGTGACTTATCATTTGAGCTAACAAACTTCCTTTTACAAGATTCAAAATTTCATTTTCAAAAAATTGCATCTTTTCAAGGTTAATTTTATTTGCAAATTCAATATGAGCTCTAACTGTGACTGCAAGAAATGATTTTCCTGTTGGACTCGAAACAAAATTGTTGAATTTGAAAATAGACCCGTTATTAATTCTTATTTCAAGGAAAATATATGGACTAAGAACTTTCATGATCAGGTTTTAGTTGAAGGTGGAGATAGATATTGATTGTCAGATTCTATGACAATTTAAGTATGGTTATTAACACAACATCATATAATTTTTATTATATTATGTTAATAAAATATTAATGAACTTGAGAAACGAAAGTATAAATTTTGAATGAATTTTTTGATAGGACAGCTAAGAATAAAATTCGTGATGTGGCTCAAAATTAAGAAAAAAAGGTTGTCAAATTATATAGGGATTAATTCTTAAACCAAGTATGCAACACTAAAAAAAGTACACTATTACGCAAAATTACATTGCAGCCCAAAAACGATATCCACGATAAATAAGTATACTGTAAAGGAGTTCTACACTAATAATATTTCATTAAATATAAATATTAAAAGAACGGTTTGTCTAGAAAACCCAGACTCAACACCAAGGTACAAGCTTTAAATTGTGGCATAGAATTTTTATTATATCCCCTTGCCTTTTTGTGATCTCTTCTCCTGTTTTGTAAGCCACAAAAATGACAGCATGTGTGTGATCCTAATTTTCTTGCGATGCATATAATTTCGCCCATCCTTGCGAGCTTGCCTCATCATTTCGGCCTGAAAAGGACCATGCAGATTGGAGTAGGTTGGGATTTTTCACAAGTGACCTTTAAAAACGAAAATCTAAAATATCATATTCTATCCTTCTAAAACTATAGATATCATAATTTAACCTCTCAAATTTCAAAATTATTGAATTGATATTCATTATGGAATTTATATTGGAAATGCCATATTTACCTTAATGCCAAGATATTTATTATGGCAAGAGCAAAATCAAGGCCAAGTAATATTATGGATTTTGTTCCACTTAAATTATTACTTTTATTTATTATGTTGGATGAAATATGAAAAGAAATTGATGAGAGTATTCTGATCCAAAGAAAAAAATAAATGAATGAAGGACTAAACTTAACTATTGTAAAAGGTAAATAAAAAAAAAACTCATCTCACTTTCTTCATATTGAAATAGAAAATCTAATAATATAGTTCCTTTATTTTTTATACTTAGAAAAAAGAGGGTGTTTTTGAAAAAAAATCCCATTTTCAAAGGCTACAAAAGTTCAGAACAAAATTTAGTTTGCATGGTTGATTATGAAGGATGGATGGGTTGATTATGAAGGGTGGATGCTCATTCAAAAAAAAAAAAGATTATGAAGGGTTGATGGATCATTATACAAAAATTGTTTGGTGCATGTTGTGTAGCATCTAAGTTACGCACTAGAATCATGTGGTTCCCACGACAAGCCCCCAAAAGATAACGAACCCCGTAAGTCCAGACTGTAAATCTCATCAGGTGAGGGAAGCACTGCACTGTGTTTGATTTCTCTCCTCTTTGCTACCAATGCATTGCTTACCCTAGATTTCCTGTAACAGTCTGTCTCCTTGACTTGGTTTGTTGGTCGTTGTATAGTAGGTTATCTTGTTATTCGTAGTCGTAATTAGTTTGTTATAAGCATATGTGTCGAACAAAAATGTTAAGAATTTAATAGCTGTCATAAAATAATAATAATAAAAATATGGATAATAATTCTTCTTTCTTTTAGTTTTGGGTTGATTTTGACTCTAATTTCCATATTCTAGAATTATTTCAAGTGTAAAATATAAGAAATAAATAATTTTAAAATAACTCGTACACAAATTTTATATAAAGTATAGATTAAATATTTGATATAATTATAATTATATTATTTTTATTTTGATGAAATGATAGATTGAATTATGCCTAAATCAATAGATATTTTGTAATTTTGACTAGTTTTTATATATGAATTTAAACATAATAAATCTAAAGAGTTAAATTGTTCATATATAGAAGAGATTCTAATTTGTCTCTAGTCTAGTTGATTGGATGCATTAAATAATAAATTATATGTCATGAATTTAAATTTTATTAGACACTAAATCAATAAAAAAATAATAAGAGCATATTTTCTTCATCTAGTGAGATAATTTATTTTTGAAGACAAATACTGAATTTTTTTCTTACGATAATTTATTAAGCAGAAAAATCATTTTATTATTCATTTATTTTTACGTAATTGACTTCATAAAACTATTAAAAATGGGAAATAAAACTTCAAAAAAAAAAAAAAAAAGACTCAATTTGTGCGTAAAAATCACTCATTTGAATTATTTTCTTTATATTTCAACCAACAAAATAATTTCTGCTCTAGACCGAAAGAAAAATGCGCTTTGAAAATAACGCCACAAAAAAGATTGAAAAAATAAAAAGAAAACTATACCATAATACCAAGCTCGCCTAAATATAAAAAAAAAAAAGATAAATAAATAAAAAGAAAGAAAGCTATACAAAACGCCTATAATAAAATGAAAACAAAGAATCAAAACTCTTTGCTCGCGAGTGTGAGCTGGACCGCCAGACCAACAATCCATTTTTTAAATTTCTACGGTGATAAACCCACCTCCTCCCAACCAACCAATCCCCACTCCCTACGCCCGGCGTTCCAACGCCACTCAACCCTCACCCCGCGGGCCCCACTTCCCTCCGCACTCAGCTCACCAACACCAAGTCCAAATCCTCAGCCCCGCTTTAAAAAACCATACACCCGGCGTTCCAACACCGATCAATCCTCACCCCGCGGGTCCGACTTCCATTCGTACCCGGCGCACAAGAGCCAGGTCTGAGCGTTACAAAATCCCTAACTCATGAGAGATTCAGTATAAAAGGGCCTCGATTGCTCCAGGGTTTCGGCTGAGAGAGAAATAGAGAGAGAGAGGGAGAGAAGATCACTCACTGCTTAATCCTCGCTCCTCAACAAGGCAACAGAAGCAGAAAAGGTAAAGCTGCTTTTCTTTTTCCTTTAGATTGATGTATTTTTTGAGTTTTTTGGATCTGGATCTGAGGGTTTGGGCGTAGATCTGTTGATTTGTGGAGGTTTTATGGGGAAGGGGTTGGTAGATCTGTGGTTGGTTTGAGTAGATCTTTGGATTCCGTGTTTGGATCCGATGGTTTGAGGGTGTTTGGGAAGGATTTTAGTGTTTTGTTTGTTTAAGTTTTTTTTTTCTTTTTTCTCTTTTGATATATAATGGCCGATCTGTGTAGTAAGGATTTTTTTTTCTGGCTTTAGTATTGCCGATCTGGGGTGCTGAGATTTGGTGTAGGTTTTTTTGATATTTTGGCAATTGAATCCTGTTTTGTTTTTTATATGAAATGTTTGTATATGAACCAAGTATTATCAACTTAAAGGGAACCTCACATGATTGCTCAATTTTGTTGATCTATATATCCAATCTAGTTCAGTTCCTAGATCTCCATTTTACGCAACAGAATTACTAGTTCAGTGCTTGAAAACAGACCTTTTGTTACTTTTATCCTGCATGACAATTCCAAAATCAATTCAAATTTGAATTCCTCTACAGTTGTTTGCTAGATTTGTTTTTGAAAACCTCTAATAACTAACAATTATCGTACATTTCAGCTTTGCTCTTCACAAGAACTCGATAAAAAATGGCCGATGCTGAGGATATCCAGCCCCTCGTCTGTGACAATGGTACCGGTATGGTCAAGGTAAACTCTACTTACTCACTTTCCCTAACCTTCTATAATTATATTTAGATAATAATGAACTCTTATCTAATCATCCACTATTTTCAAATTTGGAATTTTCAGGCTGGATTTGCTGGAGACGATGCTCCTAGAGCCGTCTTCCCATCCATCGTGGGGAGACCTCGCCACACTGGAGTCATGGTCGGCATGGGACAAAAAGATGCCTATGTAGGAGACGAAGCCCAATCCAAAAGAGGTATTGTAAAGCTTAAAAACTTAATTGACAGAAAATCTCTCATTCTAACATTATTAATAACACACTCTTTCTTCTTCTGTTCTTTTAAGGTATTCTGACCCTCAAGTACCCGATCGAGCACGGAATCGTCTCCAACTGGGATGACATGGAGAAGATCTGGCATCACACTTTTTATAATGAATTGCGTGTCGCCCCTGAAGAGCACCCAGTGCTTCTGACCGAGGCCCCGTTGAATCCCAAGGCTAACAGGGAAAAGATGACTCAGATCATGTTCGAGACCTTCAATGTGCCTGCCATGTATGTCGCCATCCAGGCCGTGCTTTCTCTCTACGCCAGTGGTCGTACCACCGGTACGTTTGATTTATTATAATATTATTATTTTTATTATTTTTACTATTACAATTGGTTCTTGTTTGACTGTGTCATTGCATGGGTTGCTTGTATTATACCAAGTCTGACCAATGATTGTTATTTAGGTTTTCACATTAAGTAATGGAATAAGTAAAACAATCAGTGTTAATAAACAATATTTTCCTTGCATGTCCTTTTCTTTAGGAGTCACACTTATGCATGTCTTGACTAGTTCCATTTAATTATACCCCTCTTTGATCAGCTCCATTTAATTATATCCCTGCCTTGACCATGTCCATTGATCCCTGATTGCATTACGTACTAAACAATTACTCCACACTATCATTTTTTATTCATGTCAATGCATTAGTACTTAACACTTATATTAGACCAAGTCAGATTCTATACTTATCCGTGCATCCTTTTGACTAAACCCTAAATCTTCTAATTTCAACAGGTATTGTGCTTGATTCTGGTGACGGTGTGTCCCACACGGTCCCGATCTACGAAGGTTACGCGCTCCCACACGCGATCCTCCGTCTCGATCTCGCCGGCCGCGACTTAACTGACGCTCTCATGAAGATCCTCACCGAGCGTGGCTACTCCTTCACGACTACCGCCGAGCGGGAAATTGTGCGCGACATCAAGGAGAAACTCGCTTACGTCGCCCTAGACTACGAACAAGAGCTCGAAACCGCCAAATCAAGCTCAGCTGTTGAGAAATCTTATGAGCTTCCTGACGGACAGGTTATTACGATCGGGGCGGAGAGATTCCGTTGCCCTGAGGTGCTCTTCCAGCCGAGCTTGATCGGAATGGAAGCTGGTGGGATTCACGAGACGACTTATAACTCAATTATGAAGTGTGATGTTGATATCAGGAAGGATTTATACGGGAATATTGTTTTGTCTGGTGGGTCGACGATGTTTCCCGGAATTGCTGACAGGATGAGCAAGGAGATTACCGCTCTCGCGCCGAGCAGCATGAAGATCAAGGTGGTTGCTCCGCCTGAGAGGAAGTATTCCGTCTGGATCGGTGGTTCTATCCTCGCCTCTCTCAGTACCTTCCAGCAGGTAATGATAAAAAAATTGTTATTTTTTGTTTTTGTTTTTTGTGGGAGAAATGCAGTGTTAGTCCCTGTACTTTAGCTGGATTGCAATTTAGTCCCCCTCGTACTGTTAATTTGACATGATTGGTCCTTGGATTTTATTAAAATATGCATGCTTAGTTCCTAATTGGGGACAATTCTTCAAAGGACAGGGACCAAACATGCCAAATAAATAGTACAGGGGCTAAATTTTAATTTTATAAAATTACAAGGACTAAAGGTGCATTTATAATTTTTGTTAGATATTTTTCATGGTATATATTGAATTTAGTGGATTTGGGTGAATGTTTGAAATGTAGATGTGGATATCGAGGGCGGAGTACGACGAGTCTGGTCCGTCGATTGTGCACAGAAAGTGCTTCTAAGTAATGGTGGAAGTTTTTATGGGGACGGTTCTTTTATGTGTCCATTTTTAGCGAAAAGTTTGGTGTGTTGATGGTGTGTGTGTTTGAACAAGGATTATTTGTTTTATTTGTGCTGTGAGATGAGTATGTATTATGATGATGGTTGTTGGGTTGGTAAAAAGACTGTTTTGCTAGATTGCGGATGTGAGTGACCTTATTGCTTTATTGCTGCTATGATTTCAAACTTGCCTGTAATTTTTCTCCTATGTTTATTTATTATTGATTATTATTATCATTTTCTTTCTGATTGATATTGTTTTGATGCTTTTGTTCATCAGTGTTATTAATTAGTTGGCTCACTTGTGAAATAGCTTATAGTTATGAAGTATGTTTGAAATTAGTTAGTATTAAATAAATTCTTTTTGCATGCATGCTTAAAAATCCTAGAATTCGCATCCTCAATCTACGTAGGAAGCAATAATAATAGGAAAAACTAGGGAGTCCTTATTTTTACTACGCATCATCTTCATCACTTTATGTTTCTAAAAACGTTACATTTTATGTAATTTAGAAAATAATTAAATTTGTGACAACGTAAACTCCATTATCTAATAGTAATAAAGTATAACAGAAGTTTTAATGCATAGAAATTGATAAGAAGTATGAGATATCCATCACTTTTTAAGTATTTTCTCACATGTGGTGGATTAGAAATAATTGGTGATTTGAAATACAGATACAAAAAGAAGAAATATTGCGGTCCAAAGAGCATGATATTATATCCGCTATAGCTAATGTTTGCTGTCTCTCTTGTGGCTCATAATTCAAAAATCATAATATAAGCTGAGAAAAAGATTGGTGATTTTTAGCTGTCCTTCAATTTCTTATTATCTATGGGGAGCATGTGGTAGACTTTGTGGTGACCTGGGAAGCACGTCGTAATGGCAACATCTTATGAGACCAGTCTTATGAGGAGTGAGGACCATTCAAAAAGAGAAAACAAAAGCTATGTTGCTATAACTAATATTTATAAAATAAATATATTTCTCACTAAACCAATGGCATTTTAAATACTGCTTTATAATTATTATGTTAAAAATACTTAACGGGCCTCATAAACTCTAATGAGAAGTTTGAAGTTTCTGCATAAACTCTAGTGCGGCGTTTAAAATTCCGTTTTCCATGATTTGAGGTGGGTCTGACACCATGAGAAACCATTCAAAACCAAGTTCTTATGGGAACACAGTTAGATTAGATTCTTATCAAGTTTAGTTTGAAATAGGACCAATTCAGCTCCTCTCTCACTCTTTGCTTTGGGTGGGGGCATCACACCGGTTTCGTTAGACTTTGCACCACATATGTTGTGTCATGTCATGGGACTTCAACCAAAGATATCATTTCACTTAGAAGTGTATTTTTGTACATCATACTTACAAATTCAGCCTCCAACTTAGATTCAGTTAAATAGGTCCAGGTCCAGAGTCGGGATGCGACGGCAGCTGGCATCACACCAGTTTCCTCCTGCTTCGCACCATATCTGCCATGTCAGGGGACTTCAAGCAAAGATATCCTGTCATTTAGAAGTATATTTTGTACATCATGCTTCCGAATTTGGCCTCCAATAGATTCGGTTAAATTGGTCCGGGAACGAGTTTCCTCTGATTTTGCTTTGTCTTTGAGTTTTTCAGTCTGTCGGTAGATTCAAGCATGCACCAACATGTGAATCAAAGCTAAAGTTTTCATCATATTAGAAAAATCTGATGAAAGCTAGTAATAAATCACACTATTAATATGGAGGAAAACACACAAACAATAACAAATCTAAGTACTAGAATTAGGAGCAAATGTAGGTCATGGCCTATTCGGCCAGAAAATGCAAAATTCAACAACCTCTCCATGTAAAATATTGAAAGCAATTTAATTTTCAATTTATTTATATTTTCAACCCGGTTCAGAATACTACAGTCAGACAACAATTTATTTCTTAGTGTTTTTAACATGTTAATTATAAAGTGGAACTTGAAATCCCATTTTTTATCATTTATATGAGATAAAATTTGAAATTTCGAACTGAATTACTACAAAAATGAACTGAAATAACATTAAAAAGGAAATTAGATATTGAAATGTGTCATCCCAAAATCTATAATTTCATTTCTGAGCCAATTAAATACGCTAATTTCATTTCTGGGCCAAAAACATAATTTATTGGGCCGAAGTACTTCTTTCGGGCTTAGTGAGAAACAAAAACGGGTTCAAATGTGCAAATTAATTCAAGGGCACATGACCATTTTTCAGGATGGTGAACCCTTGACTAATATTTCTCAACAATTGGTAAACATCACACGTATTCTCTCCTCCTCACTCTACCAGCTCAATATATTCTTAGATTTCAATGGCATATCTTTTTTTTATGGACATTACACAAACGAGATTGTTATTAAGATGATGCGCTATCCATGGATTCTCTATGTCCCCTAGCTCGCATTCCGATCGGTTGGATTCTATTGCAGCTCGCATGGCATAGATCTAGTTGGTGCTCCGGCGGCGTGTAAAGTGGTAGATGCAGTATGTGGTGGCAAGAGAGTGATTTTCCTCGGGTTTCTCTCTGCTCTCCATAATCTCTACTGAGGACAACAATAACTGGTGGCATGTAGATGATAGTTTATAGGCATGTGCTTCTTGGGGACGTGGAGATGTTAGCACCATTTTCCATAATGCAATTTTTCTGATTTCTTGATTCAAATGTGTTCCTAGAAAAAAAATAAAATAAAATTATATTAAATGTACCGTCATTTGTGTTAAGAAAAGAGGAATGAGAGGCATTGATGAATCTGGATTTCAATGTTTTTTTAATATAATTATCTCGAGTTACATTGTTTTGGTTCAAGATACTCACTTTTAGTATTCTCCAGTATCTCATTGAGGTCGGGGACAAAAAAATGACTTCCACTCTATCTCCACAGTGTAATATGCTGCCCATCACAACCTTGTTAAATATAAATAATATATATAGAAAGAGAATAAAAGTTCATTATATTTTCGTGGGGTTCGGGGAGGGTTCTTCACGCAACTTTCATGCTTCAGAAATGTTTTTGTAACAATATTTATCTTACTATTTAAAATTAGGAGATTTCTTTGCAGTACTTCAATTATATATTGGGTTCAGATATGGAGTGCCAAGTTTTTGAAGTGCCAACAAGCGCTCAATTACAAAAGATATGATGAAATTATAAAAATGTATATTTGTAAACACAAAAGGTATAATGAGATTACAAAAAACTATATTTTCAAAAAAAGTATATTTGTAAACACAAAAGGTATATCCAAGTGTAAATATATATGTGTACAGCTAAAACTGTATGGTGGGCGCTTCTTGGCACTCCAAAAACTTGGCACTCTGAATAATTTCTTTTATATATTATAGGTTCTTTCATCAAGTTAATATATGTAGATTAAAATATAAAATGTATTTAATTATTAATGCATCTTTATTATTATGAGATATATAGTATATAAATTTTTCTAATAACAATATATATAATTTATTTTCTAATAACAGTATATACATAAAAATGAAAACTATATATAGGAAAATTCACATATGTTTAAAAAAAAAGGGAAGTACAAATAAAAGAACATACACATATTCAAGTGAGAAAATTGGCAACGGAAAAATATTTCCATCTCCTGCTTTTAAACACGGCCCACCATATTTTTATACCATTTTAGTTATCCATTTACATTAATCTAGAATTATATAATGTGTCTTTTTATATGTTTATTATACCTTTTTTTAATATTATAATTTTTTTTATATGTCATTGATTTTTTTGGATATTAATATTATACCTTTTGTAATTCCGTTATAACTTGCTGAATTCCAATGATAATGACAAGCCGAAGATACATATTAGCTCCCATTGGCAAATTAACTTTGTATATTCAAGAGCATTAGGTTTCATTATTTTGTTGTTTCTTATTATTATTGCCATGTCTTATTTTACATTTATATTATATATCTTGACTCTTGTGAGAAGCTATTATGTTTGTATTTTGGTAATTGTGTTTATCTAGAAGCTTTCTAGCATTAGCGATAGGAAAACACTATATAAAATAAAAAATATACAAAGAATAAAAAACAGTATATAAAATGGCAAAATAATATATAAAATGAGAAAACAATACATAAAATGGAAAAACAATATGTATACAATGCCGTTGTGCTACAATGCAATCGTGTTTGCACATTCTTACTTCTTTTAAAGTTGGATAGGTGCAGGATGGATGAATGGATGACATGTATCCCAATTGGAGATCTTAAATGTCTGATATTCATATTATGAAACTAGTCATTTCAGGGCAATATATTCTTTGCACAAAATAGGCATATAATTATGGATTCTTTCTGATTTTCCTCTTTACTTTTTAATAAAAATCTTAGTTTAAATTTATTACCATAGACGTCATCTAATATTATGACTATTAAAAGTGAGTAGCATAGCTATAATTTTAATTAATATTGAGAGTCTTTTAATGGCCAATAGTCAGTCAACAAACAAGGCGTGACTTATGGGTCACATAATATTTTCTGTTTTTTTTAAAGAAAACCTTAGTTTTAAATTTTATTACGCTAGATGTCATCTAGTATTGTACTTATTAAAATGAGTGGCATTACTGTTATTTCAATTACTATGAAGGATCTTTTTTAACGGTCAATAATGGAGTCATGGCTAAGTGGATTTAATAGATTCTTCTAGATTCAATTTAATAGAGACGGAGAAAAAAATGAGTTAACTTCTCATCTTCTTCTATTTTTGCTTAGATTTAATTTCATTATCATTTCTTCAACTTCATATCTCTTTGTTCTTCAAATTTTCCCTACTTAAATAGTCTATAATCTATGATTAAAATTAATATGTATAATATATGTGAAAATTTATTTTTTCATCTCTTGGCCTTTATTAAACTTATTTTGTTTAGATATAATTAAATTATTATTTTAATTATATATTATGTTCAGTACATTCCGAAGTAGAGTGAGAGCCCACTAGTTTTTCATTAAAGAAAGATGCTAGATATGAATAAATTTTTCATATGTTCAATGACTGGATGTGCTTAATCCATTATTGGGCCGAAGTCAAGCCCAGTTTAAGAAGCACGAAAGTTGCTAACTGCTTTCGTAGTAGCAGGTACTCAAGTAACGAACCAAATGAGCACCCAACAGACTAGCAGCACATCCCAGACACCAAAACTGCATGCCCGAGCAGAAAGCTCATGAAAGTTACATTTATATGAGGAGCACCGTTTATATTTTCATGAAAATGGTTTTCTCATGTCTCAACTAATAGATATAGATCCCACTTCATAAATACAGATAAAAGAAATTATTTGTACATATCAAATGAACGGTAAATTCTGCGAACCACCTCAAGCTCTGCTTCAAAAAAGAATTCTACAAACCAGGGTTAAGATGCTGGAGAAAACTGACAAGAGGCAAGTTCTCTTCTTAAATTAAAGTTAGTTTTCTTTTTTCTTTTTTTTAAGCTCTGTCTCTCGGGACCGGGAGTCGAACCCATGCCCCTCAGGCTACGGGTAACGAGTGGTGACCAGTAGACCAACTCCTGGGATGTGTATTTTAATTTTTCTTAGTTCATTAAGTTTTTTCTACTTCTAAAATTGTCAAAAAATATACAATTGGAAAGCTGCACTACTAGTCATAACATCTTCACTGGAAATGCAAATTTCATTATATAATCCATCAATTTTTATATAGTGAAATCAACTTCAATTTCATTTTAGTTCTATTATTTTATAGTCAGACACCAATTCCTCAGTGTTCTGAACATGTTAATCATAAAGTGGAACTTGAAATCTTATTTTTTTCTTTTATCTAAGACAATTTTTTATGAATAATTTATCTAAGATCAAATTTCAAATTGAATTACTACAAAAATAAATTTAAAGCTCATTAAAAATTTGAGCAGATAAGAGATTGATACTTCAGTTGACCAGTTGGGTCTACATTGAAATCCATTTTTATGGGCCGAAAAAACATAATTTAATATCATGGGCTGAGTAACTCTCTTTATAGGACTAATGAGGAAGTCGATCCATTTGTGCTGAATTGATTGAGGGGCCCTGGCAATTTATGTGCCAGATGGTGCACCAGCCTAATCATGAATAGTTTAGGATCTCTCCTCTCTGCTATTGACGTTCAACCGTTGCTAGAGACAGTAGTCAGTATCTTCTCCTCCTTCTCACTTAACCATAGCTCCGTGTTTGCAACTTTTCAGATTTCCATCAATCTCTCATTTACGCAAAAACGAATGGCGATGGTGATTGACATGCTTCGCAACTCACGCATCTGGTCAGTCCCATGGCTAGCCATTGAATCCGTGGATATCTGTTGCAGTTGGGCTGGAGAGTCATTTAGCTCACTTCCACCGATCCGCACTTTCAGCAAGCTCGGTGATAGGTGTTGCAGTGAGGGTGGTTGTCCCTTCCATTGTGGTTTTGCGAGCGGTGCAGAGGATGGCACCAGCTATGAAGAAGGTAAAGCATTTCTGATTGATTATTTTAGATTAGTGAAAATACAAGTAATTATGTTTTCTTGTTTCTGGTTTCTTCATTTCTCTTTTTCTTAGTTGATTAAAAAGCAAGAGTCCATTTTAAATGTTGAATTGTGACACTTTTGAAAAAAACTATAATACATCAATTTCAAATAAAAAGGATTTGGAAAATGAACACTTTTGTTTTGAACAATTGGTGACAGGTGGACAGTGTGAAAAGGAGAGCGAACAAGATGCTGTTTCCCTTCCCGTGTGCCATCATCTCGTGCACTTTGTGCCGAGCTGCATAGGCAGATTCTCATAACCCACTGAGGTAAAGTAATCATGATATTTTGTTTTATTTCTTTAATATTAGGATATATTTATAATATATTAATTTTGTGTAGCTCTGAGGAACTTGAATATATGTAAGGACTTTATTTATTCTTCTGATTATTCATATAGTCAAGATTTAACTGATCTTTAAATCATGACACATGACCTAGTTTTGGATATGTTAATTTATCTTTGTCATATCATTGGTTTTAAAACTGATATAGTCATTATCTTCATCTATCATTGGATTTTTGGTTTGTAGCAGTCATTTTCATGATCGCTTGGTTTTTTTTATTTTTAGAGGATCAAAAGTTGCTGCCTACTGCTAAAAGGATAGAAATAACTTTCCTAGGGCAACTTATTCTGATCTTAGCTCATCTTAGGCTAGAGATAATAATCTAGTTAGGGGATCAATCTCTATTCTTCTTTCAAAATACTCTTAGTAATCTTACTATCTTTGTAAAAACCCTTCTTGGAAAATTTAATACATTAGATTAACAGGCTAAGCCTGTTTAATCCTTAAAAAAAAAATTAAAGTTGCTACCTAAAGAAGGGGATCAGAAGCAGGTAGGTATTTCAGTGGTTTGTCTTCGTTTTATTTTTCTTGTTTATACATCCTCTGCCCTATCACGGTTCTTCTTGGCATCAACCGTGTAGTATAATATGGTTGGCTTGAATCGGAAATTGTGTTCATTGATAGTGGCTTGGCTATCCCAATTGTATTATCATATAGTATGATAATTCATGAGGAGTTATATATCAGATCTGGAAATACCATGAGAAGCAGAAATATATTTGTACCAATTGAACACAATTTGGCTGAACAAATTACAGGCACATGGATTATGTAATCTTCTTCCCCCCTTTTGCTAAAACACTGCTTATTTAGTTTTTCACATCTTATTTGAGAAGAAATATTTTCATAAGAAAGACTATTTGACAAGAATGGAATTAGAGATTAGTAACCAGTTTATTTAATTTGAATAGTCTAGTAAAGTAATCCCCAATTGGTTATAAGTTATAACTTGTAAACCTAACCCTAGATGAAACACCAAGCCAGGCGCCTTGTCTTGGTACAGGGGTCTGTTGAACACTTCAACTAGAAAACCACATTACCCTTTAATTACTGTTGAGCTAGTTTCATAAATTAGTAAACAATTATTTACTTGATGATGTTTTGCAAGGTGGAGGCTATTGCACCAATCGCTTGTGGCGACAGCGTCTGCACCAGGTAGATTGCAGCTGGGAAAGTCGCATCTTATTAATACGTCTTTTCGTCTTTTAGAGAAGAAGAGAAGGCGAAGATGGATTTGGGCAATTTGCCAAGAAGACGAGAGTGAGAGAGAAGTGAAATGGTGGATATTTGTTTTATTTGATTGGGCGCGGGTGACCGCTGAGATTGAGTCTCAGTTAGGCAATTTCCAAATTCTGAGCCCTTCACAGCTTAAAATACTCAAAATAACTTGAGTCCTACTCCTAACTTACTTCTTTTATTAACCTAGATAATAATTTAGATAAAAAGGCAATATTTCAAATTTCATTTCACGATTAATGTGTTAAAAATACTTCAAAAAACTGTATAATACTGAAGTAAAGTTTGAAATCCAATTTGTCTGATATGGTATTGGAAATTCCTAATATTCAGAAAATTGTGGGTTATGCGTAGAAATTTGAACTAATTCTACACGACGAAGAGACCACGTGGCTTCATCTGAATCGTTCAATTTTGTAGATTGAAAAGCTGAGAGGACAAGATTTATATATTTTACAAAAAATTTAAATTATATATCCATGCTATTTCATCATTTTTATTTTTATATAGCTAGGCCAAGATTTTTGGCCTATTTTAGCATTTTTATTTTTTAAAATTGATTTCAAAAAAACATTTTAAGATTTTTTTAGTAGAAAAGCATTTTATCCAAGGGGTTAAAATGAGAATTTCAAAAATGAACTAATCCATAGGGTGTTCTACAATATTGAGAAAATGTTAGCGGGTCATTTGAAAATTTCCCAAAATTTGAAACTATATTTATCCATATTATTTTATCAGCATTCTTATTCTTAAATATCTGGGCCCATATTTATTCTTTAAATATCTGGGCCCATTATAAGCCTTAACAATACAGTCTCAATATTCATCCGGTGCACAAAGACCAGGCCCAGCATCTCAGCTCTCCTCGCAAATCGTCGGTCCTTCCTCGCTAGGGTTTTTCTTCTGATTCCAAAAACTCTTTACTCAAATCGATCAATCTCGCCATTAATACGAGATCAACGGAGAGGTAGTAATGTAAGCTTTTATTTACTCGTTTATTTCTGTTCTGTAAGTTCTCATTCTTTTCCCGTCTGATTTGACATAGTTTGGACATTACAATTTGTTGTTGTAATGGTAATTTGCGAGTGAGGACAGTAATCTATGCTTTATATTCACCAGTTTTTATACGGGATTCTGAATCATTAGACACAAATTGAAAATAAATTCAATCATATGCCTCTGTGCATTGCAACTAATTGTTTTTCTATTACTTTCAGTTTATTGGAGAGATGCAGTCACTTGCGAGAGCCTTATGTCGAGCCGGAAATGGAGGCTCCAGTTCTAAAATCATGCAATTGAGCTCTTACAAACTAAACCCTTTGTCTCCTATTTGTGGAAGGGAATTGAGCTCTTTAAGTTCAAGAACGATCCAACAATTCTCATTGGTATGTTAAAAATGTCCAATTTTTCTTTCTCTTTATGTGATCCAAGTCTCTAATTTTGGATTTGAGTCCAACCAGTTAGGTTTTCTATCAGTGTTGATCACATTTAGCCTTTTTTTTGTATTTTTCCCTATTGTCTTGTTTGGTATTTAACCACAGTAAAAAGGGTAAATTAAGGTACGGTAAAATATAGGCTTAATTGCACAATTTGAGTTAATTAATCTTTAATCAATTTGGATTCATTTTGGTTACATGGGCTTGTAGCTGGCCCATTGTTGCTCATTTGGAAAAATTACTCCATTAAATTACATGGATACAATTCAGCTCAGGTGAAAAATTCATACTTTTTACAAATTTCAGGAAAATGGAGTGCTCAATAGAAGCATTGTGACTGGAATCCATTCATTCCTTAAAAATAACCTCTCAAAAAGATACATGGCAACAGAAGCTCAGGCATTAAAAGATTCAGATTCAGAAGGAGACAACACAGTTCCATGTCCAGATCCAGCACCACGAATCAAGTTCAAGAGGCTCGATAAAACCGCCAAACAAATCATGAGCGTAAGCTCAATAAAATGTTACTGTTAGATTTTATAAATTGGCGGATTTTTGTTGTTAATTATTTTGTTTTGGATGGATTTCAGATCTTGGATAAAGAAGAGGTGGAGAAAGTGCGGTCTGAGAGAGAGATTCCTGATATCAAACCTGGTTGCATTGTTGAATTAAAAGTGGTATGTTAATAACTTAATAACATATTAATAATGAAAATTTTGCAAAAAAACCCCTCTATTATCATTAAATTGCAAAAACACTAGCCAACCGCAGGAACCAAAATCTGGATGGCAATTTCCGCTCATGCATTTTTCTTGCAATTTAGCTAAAACACAGGGGCCTTTATGCAAATTTCCCGTTTCTTCTTCACTACCATAAATCACAACAATTTTTCCTTTTTTTTTTGAACAGGAAGTGCCGGAAAACAAGAGGCGTGTTTCGACCGTAAAGGGAATCGTGATTGCGAGAAGAAATGCAGGACTGAATTCGACTTTTAGGCTTCGCAGGCTCGTGGCTGGCGTCGGAGTCGAATCTGTGTTTCCTCTGTGAGTTTGTCAAAAATAATAGTTATAAAAGAGTAAATTTTGTTAAGTTTACACATATCATCATTTGTCCTGCAGAGTTAATCTATGGCCCCTTAAGTTTTAGTTGCCCTTGTTTTTGTTCCTCAATTTTAGAAGTTGTCGTGTCATTTTTGTCCTTACAAGTTGAATGGTTTGATACCATTAAGGGCTGGTAACACTTGTATGGTTAATGATACCAATTATTATGTTGTCATTTTCTAAGACTTTGTTCTTGCAATTGTTTAACCTAACTTAATAACTGGATATGACCACCCATTAAACAACATTAAACTCATGCTGTACAGTGTAGGCAAGATCAGTACCTCCTTATTTCTGCTAGTTGTGACCAAAATTACAATGAAAAATATCTTTTGTATACCCACCTAACTGAGAAATATTATGCTACTACACCAAAAGATGTAAATATCGTGCATCCCTAATTTTTTTCCAGATATAACCAAACTACCTTTCACTCTTACTGATTATTGGAGAGAAAAAAATGAGAAAAAAAATGGATAAAAAACGGGTGTACGGAAACATTTATAGTGTTTTATAATGTACAAAGAACTTGTATATTTTATCATAAAATTAACGACTGCTATGTTGCATTAATGACAGGTATTCACCAAACATTAAGGATGTTAAGATTGTTGACAGGAAGAAGGTTAGGAGAGCGAAGCTTTATTACCTTAGAGACCGTATGAATGCCCTTAAGAAATAAAAAAATAAATAAATAATTTCTTTTTTTGCTTTGTTGTTTGTATTTTTTTGCCCTTTTTGGATTTGTAGCGCAGCATATTTTCAATAGTTTGCCTCTTGATTTTGAAACAAGATTCTAAGCGGTATTTTTGCTAGGCCAAAGAATAAGGAAATTCTAGCATATGATTTTCACTTATTGAATCTTTTTTTTTTTTTAATGATATGTGACGTATTTGAATCAGTTTTCATCGTCTAATCTTTTATTTTTGTTAATGATACATGATTTTCTTTGTTGTGCACATGAAAAAAACATCTAAATTCTCATGTATTAGAGTAATTTTACCGCCGTAAACTTATCTAAATTGTCATGTGATACTAAAATACTTTTTTATTTATATATATGTTCTATTTTTACAACAAGGATTTAGGTACTACTTTGACAACATAATATATCATATCTCAGTTCAATAAGTAATATATCAAACGTACTTCTGTCATTAAGCTCAACAGTTGAATATCACATTCCAAAGAAAAGACCCTCACCACCGCTACGACTAGCCTAGGGCCGTAGAGCTGTGGTTGATAAATCCAGATGAGAGAGGGTGTTTGAGTGTGTTGACTACTCAAGAGTGAGCGATAAATCCAAATGAGAGAGGGTGTGTTGACTACTTGAGTCGGCCTACAAACATGATGTCTAAAAAGAGAAAAGAAGAAAAGACCCCTCAAAATTTGAGCTAAAGCATCCTTCAATAAAGACATTTTTAATAGCGAGCATGTTTTCAATAAGGAAGCCTTTCTCTGTTTTTCATGTTAATGAAATGACATGGAAGGACTGCTCTAACAATTAGCTCCAAACGAGTTCAAAGCGAGGGCATCCATAATATGAGTCCCACTCAATTTGGAAAGAAGCGAAATAAATCTCTACCGGTGGATAAACGCCGTCTATTATTGGACCTAAGTAGGAGAGAGAGAAAAGCTAAACTAATTCATATGTTAGGCTGGAAACATAAAAATGATATGTGCAATGAAGCCCGTATATTATATCTAAATCACAACAAAAGATCTTGTGATATATTATATTATACGCAAGATCTTTTGTTGTGATTTAGATATAATGTAGGGGCTTCATTGCAAATATCATTTTTATGTTTGGGAAGTAACATATGAATTAGTTTAGCTCTTCTCTCTCCTACTTATTTTATGCATGATGGGGCCCAATAATAGATGGCGTTTATTCACTGTTAGAAGTTTATTTCGCTTCTTTCCGAATTGAGTGGGGCCCATATTATGGATGGCTCAGATGCAGTGCAACACTGATGGCAGATGGCACTCGCAGCACAAAATTCGAACTCCAAATTTTGGGAGGGGTAATGACAAGGACATGACTTGATTTTATGGGAACATTAAATGATATATAAATATGATACACGAGAAAAAATAATATCACATGCATGAAATAAATTATCTTATTTTTTATTTGCAAGAATCAAATATGTCCTATAATTCTATTACTTTATGTTATAAACTTCTAAAAATTACAATTCATATGTTATCTTAGTATTAGACCACACAAGATCCACTTTTCACTTCCATCTTTGGCAAAGCACTTTTAGATTTTCAGGTTTAGCAATATTTTTTTACTTACATGACCCTACTTATTATTCTCCATTCAACATCTCTATTCTATCATGTATAATTTCAAATACTAGAAGAGCCAAAATATTATTCAAGGACTTCAATTATAACTATGAAGGACTAAATAATAATTTTCAGATTTCATAGGAGGGGCAAGCCCCCCCCCCTCTTGTCTCCGTCCATGTGTATATATGTATATTTATATATAAATTATTAAGAAAATCCAGAAATTCAACTGATTTACTGGTTGGTTAGAGTAATGAACCAGCGACTCCAACTCATCCTTGTCGACAATAGACCCAATCCAGAATCTGATAATATTGCAAAAGGGAAAATCAGTTGTTACTCAAAACTAGCTTCCTAAAAGGAAAAAAGAAACACAATACTAGTTTCAAGGCAAATATGAAATAAACATTACACAGCACATGATTTGTTGGGCAATAGCATTGGCCACTTGAATGGAATTTTGATATTGACAATCAAGTCTTTGGAAGACAACTACTGTATGTGTAGTTGTATACTTTGAGATTGTCTTCCAAGGGGAGATCCATCAACTGCTTTTAGTAAATTAAGTATATATTTTATATTTATATTCTGAATAATAATATGAGATTCATCATTCTGTCTGAAGACTGAAAGCATGAGTTGTCCTGTTTTTCTCAAGTGCACTGTATATTCAATTTACACATGGCTTTGATAAGTCAGTTTAGTAATTAATTTGTTGTCCAAACTGTCGGTGTGCAATTTGTTAGAACAAAACATAGAAAATGATATATTCAGTCATTCAGATGATGCTAAAGAATAAATGTATTTATAAATTGAAATATTAAAAGGTTTTATTACAAATAGTATATACATTGTATTACACATTATTATTAAATCACAATATTAAACATGTTTCCTGCATGGATAAGCTTTTGCATGGTGATGAATTTAATAGAGAGAGATTTGAATAATTATGTTAGACTCATTTGAATTAATTACTTAATTAGCTTTACAAGGAATTACTCTATTTATAAATTTGGTTAGCTACCTAACCTTATCACTAAGCTACCTAACATTATTATTAATCCACCATCTTCTACTCTACAATCCAAGCATACAATCCAATTCTACTATACAAGGAATATATGAACTCACTACTCTAACACCCCTCACAAGACTAGCCGGGTCTAAACACGGTGAGTTTATCACGAAGTCGCGTGAAGCGAGATGTTGTGAGTCCCTTCGTAAGAATGTCTGCAATCTGGTCTTTGGTACTAATAAAGCAGACTTGGAGAGTTTTAAGCTCAATTAATTCGCGTACAAAGTGATAATCAATCTCAATGTGTTTGGTGCGAGCATGTAACATGGGATTGATAGCTAGGTATGTTGCGCCAACGTTATCACACCATAGGATTGGGACTTTCTTTTGAAGGATGTGTAGTTCACGTAGTGGGTATTGGATCCATACAAGTTCGGCGGTAGCCATAGCAAGCCTTCGGTATTCTGCTTCGGTGCTAGATCGAGCTACCGTTGCTTGCTTCTTTGCACTCCACGAAACTAGATTGGGACCAAGAAAAATACAATATCCTGTCGTAAACCGTCTATCGTCGAGGCAACCAGCCCAATCTGCATCGGAGAAGACTTGGAGTTGTAGAGATGGGGAAGAACGAAGAAGAAGACCATGAGTTATTGTGCCTTTGAGATATCGCAAGATGCGCTTAACGGCTCCCCAATGAATATCGGTTGGTGAGTGCATGAATTGGGAAACTTTGTTTACCGCAAAGAAAATTTCTGGTCTTGTGATTGTCGCATATTGTAGCGCGCCAACCATGTTTCGGTAGAGTTTTGGGTCCTCCATTTGGTTGTCTTTTAGTTTGGAGAGTTGTTCTCCGGCAGCCATGGGAGAAGAGCACGGTTTTGCACCGTTCATCTTTGCCTTCTTAAGAAGATTCAACATGTATTGGGGTTGGGATAGGAGGACGCCGTCCGACACCTTCTGTGCCTCAATCCCAAGGAAGGAAGTAGTGGAGAGAACCTAGATCCTTCAATGAAAATTGTGCGTTGAGATCATTTATAAGTTGTTCAACCGAGGTGGGGTTGCTTCCAGTTACAATTATGTCATCTACGTAGACCAGAAGAACTCGAAGCTCGTTGTTTTGAAACCGAATAAAGAAAGAAGTATCGGTTCGTGAGCCCACAAAGCCAAGGTCGACAAGAGTACTCTTTAGTTTTGTGAACCAAGCACGTGGTGCTTGTTTGAGGCCATAGAGAGCCTTCTTGAGGAGACATACATGATTTGATCTTGATTCATCGACAAACTCGGGAGGTTGTTGCATGAATATGATTTCTTCAAGATCCCCGTTGAGAAATGCATTGTTAACATCAAGTTGTCGGACTTGCCACCCTTTTGATAGAGCAAGTGTAAGAATAACCCGAATGGTAGTTGGTTTAACTACCGGACTAAAAGTCTCTGTATAATCAATTCCTTCTTCTTGGTGATACCCCTTTGCTACTAGTCGCGCCTTGTACCTCTCTATTGATCCATCCGCATTTCTCTTTACTTTGAACACCCACGTGCAACCAACTAGATTTTGGGAAGAATGAGAAGGAACAAGATCCCAAGTTATATTTGCAATAAGTGTATTAAACTCGGTTTCCATGGCCGCACGCCACCTGGGGTCTTTGTTGACTTGAGTAAAACAAGCGGGTTCACTTTCTTGTTCGGAGAGAGAAGGTGAAATGGGATGTTTTATGGTTGTATATGCAACATGATTGGAAAATTGTCGTGTTCTTCGTGTGTTATCACGAGTTCGAGTCACCATTGGATGAGAGGAACGCAGAGGTATAAGAGCCGAAGGGGGAGGAGGATCCACACTCGAGGGTTGAGAACCTTCAGGTGAAGATGAAGAAGCCTGGTTACGAGAGGGAGAACTCTCATGGGAGGGATTCAAGGGGAGAAGAGTGAGAGTTGTTTGAGTTGGAGGTGGAGAGGTCCGAGAAGAAGTTGGAGCTTGTTCATGCATGAAGGGGAAATATGTCTCATTGAAGATTACGTGACGACTGACATAGATTTTATTTGTTGGGAGGTGAAGGTATTTGTACCCCTTTTGATTTGGTGCGTATCCAAGAAACTCACAAGGAATAGACCGATTTTGTAGCTTATGTGAATTGTAGGGTCGTGTATAAGGGAAACATAAGCACCCTAGAACTCGCATGAAGTTGTAATCAGGTTCTTTGTGAAAAAGTATTTCAAATGGAGATTTTTGCGGGTTAGCGGTATTTGGTAATCGGTTAATGAGATAGACAATATTGTAGAACATGTCATCCCAAAACCGAAGTGGGATAGAAGCTTGTGCCATTGTGGAGAGAGCTAATTCAACGATGTGGCGATGTTTCCTTTCTGCAAGCCCATTTTGCTCAGGGCTATAAACGCATATGGTCACATGAGTAATGGAGGGATGAAGTCGTGCAATAGGTTTAAACTCAGTCCCTCCATCAGTTTGAAGTGTTTTTATAGAGCAGGAGAGAAGGTTTTCGGCTTGTGCTTTAAAGAGGTGAAAGGCTTGGGACACTTGGTCTTTAGATGAGAGGAAATAAATCCATGTATAACGTGAGTAATCATCAGTAAAATGCACAAAATAGCGGGTCCCCGAATGAGAGACCGGAGATGGTCCCCACACATCTGAGTGCACCAATTCAAGAGGTAAAGAAGAACGAGGAACATTATTATTATTAAAAGGTAATTTGTGAGCTTTGCCCTCACAACAAGCATTACAAAACATCATCTTTTTATTAGAAAACAAAACTTTATTTTGCTTAATTCAATTCGCAATAATGGGAAAAGACGCATGACAGAGTCGCATATGCCACAAGTCGGCGGACGTGCGCTCACCGAGAAGTGCGGAAGGTCGATTTATTTCATTCGGTCCTCTGGAGAAGCGGTATAGACCGTTATCAAGAACCGCGCGATGCGAGATCTTGTTAGAAGCCCGATCTTTTATCAAACAATCAAACAGATTAAATTCAAGGGTAAAATTGTTTTGTTTTGTAAGTTGGGATACTTATGAGATTTTTCGTAATGTTGGGGACATGAAATATATTTTTGAGAGTTAAAGAACCATTCGTACAAATGAGAGTTGTTTCTCCAATATTTTGGATCGGAATTCCTGCCCCGTTTCCAACTCGTATAAGATCAGTACCTGAATAAGGATGGTATGAGGTGAGAGAGTTTAAGTCGGCCGTCATGTGGTTGGATGCTCTAGAGTCCAAGAACCATCCGTCGGATGATTTGGTGAACGGTTCAGCGAGAAGGGCCATTGGAGGGTTACGGGTAAAGCATTCGTGACAGTTGAGAGCGTCATGGCCGTTTTGAGAGCAAATTTGACAGCATCCTCCTTTGTTTTTATTATTATTATTATTATTATTATTATTATTATTATTATTATTATTATTATTATTATTATTATTATTATTATTATTATTATTATTATTATTATTATTATTTAGTATTATTATTATTATTATTATTATTATTATTATTATTATTATTATTATTATTATTATTATTATTATTATAGTTGTTGTAATTATTATTATTATTTCGACCGCCTCGTCCTCGTCTGCCGCGCCCACGAAAATTATTAGATTTGACAAATTGGGCCGCGAAAGCCGCACACATAGGCTTTAAGAATTGTTCTGGGCTGGGTCCAGGGCCCAATACAGATCCCAGTTGATTATTAGGTTGAAAAACTTGCTGGCCCATGGAATAAGCATTGGGCCCAACAGAAATCTGCTGGCGCAAATTAGGTGAAAATGGAGGCCTCTGATTAAACGAGAAAACAGAGAGAGGAGAAGGGGAGAAAGATAAAGTCGCCGTTCTCTTCGAGAAGTCTCCATTCGATGAGATCGAGGCGATAAGAGCGACGCTTGTCTGCTCCATTGATGCCTGTTGCTTGAACCGTTGTTCACGGCCTAAGAGAAAACCATGAAGCTGGTTAAGTGTGAGAGGTTCTGTGCGAGTTGTTATCACCGAGACAAACCCGTTGAACTCTGCTCCAAGACCTCGAAGCATGAACAAGA